>VRYO01001792.1:1431434-1445142 GCA_009812075.1 Sialia sialis | reverse complement strand
TTTCTTCCATAGGGTGTTTTTTTCTGCTGGCTTAGGTCCTTGACTCAGTGGTGTCATGTGACCACCACCAGAGACAGCCTGAAAGAAAACATGAACAGCAGCTGTGAAACAAAACCACATTTGTCCCAAATAGCTGCTAAATTAACATAGCCATAATGTAAAACTTTACCCCCAATTAGAAAATAAGTAAATTTTAACCTTCTTGCAGCTTGTGTGTGCATATGTGTTTAATACAACTACATGGGATGCCATTGTATTTCAATATTTATTCAGTAGCACTGAAAAGGCAACCAGATCAGCACTCTTTGTAAAATACTTGGAGAAAAAAAATAAATCAGTGATTACCTGCTAATAAGTTTGTATGGTGGTTTTATTGATGTGTTGTGCTTTGTGGTTTTTTTTTCTTCCCCTCCAATAAATCAAGACTACTGAGAAGAACAAGCCTGCCAACTTTACTGGATCAAACGACCTGAGTGCTACCACCTGTGTGAGTTACCATCTTAATTTCCAGGACTAAAATGAAATGAGTCTTGGATGGTGGGTATAGAATCATAGAACATCCCGAATTGCAAGGGAACCACAAGAATCATCAAAGTCCAACTCCTATCATGTACAAGGATGGCAACATTTTAAAGTTTTTTCTTTTTATTTATAAAGATAGGGTTTGTTTTGTTTTTTTTTAATTGTTGTGTGTGAAGACTTGCTCACAACATGAGGCAGATTTAAGGGATATTTTGTATTTTTATGTATGGCTTTCTTGTGCATCCTTTAGGGATTTTTAGAAGTCTGAAGTATTCATGTATAAAAAATGTTTTGGTTTATTTTGGTCTCTCAGCATATTTGAGAGGTGTTCTCTAGCATTTCTGTAAGAGTAAATTCATCACTTACTAGTGACACAAAAGTATTATTTCACTTTTTATGTCTTTAAAGCCAAAGTAGTGTTCTATTTTGAGTTCATCCAAATGTTTGGGATGCTCCTTTGTCACGTGGCCATCCCATTAGATGATGGACATATTTTTGAATTAGAGGCAGCAGGTTGTGTGAGGAGCCTTTCATTCAGGTGCTTATGACAGATGATAAGTTGCACGTATGAAATGCACGTTGTACTCACCTGGTAATTTTTTTGTTCTTGCATGTTTGTAAATCAGACTTTTGGAAACACAACTCATTCCTGCGTAGAGGAAACTGTAAGTAGTGAATGCATCTTACTTAAGCCTGATCTTTGAATGCTGTGTGTGTTACTGACAAATGGCAGGTTCTGTTGCTGTATAAAAGGCAGCTTTTTTAGGTATCTGAAAGCAGAAAAAAATCTTAATGAAATCAAGATTATTCAGCTGCTGCTGTTGTGCTGAGTAAAGTATGGCTTTGCAGTTTTTAGAAATTTCAGACTTAGAATCAGGTCTAAAACTTTAAGGAAAAACCCAGCAGAACAGGATGATGATAATATTTGAATCTGAAAGATGACAGCTGTACTTGTAAGTATCCCAGTAAAGTTATTCTGTGTTTACAGAACAAAAGGGCTTAAGTGGCCGACAGACCACTGCTGGTGTTCTCTACATAGCAGTTACTTTTTCAGAGATTTGGCTTGAGGGAGGATATTGATATCTTTTGGAGGTAGACTCAGTGACTTTAGGATGACAGAGTTGGTATAATGTGTTATATACGAGTTCTGAATAGGAGTTGCCTCATAAATTGTTTGGGTTTCATTCAATTTAGCAGAAATTAATTATTTAGCCAAGAATCTCACAGTTGTGTGGTAGGCCTGAGCTATTATAGGTAGGAAAACTGCTTTGTGCATAAAGAGACATGAATTCTTGAGGAGCAGAAACTGAGTTAATTTTGGAGCTGCCTATAGACTGAAGTATGCCAGCTGAGCACCTCACACCTGTGCCCATGGCTGCAGGCAGCAATCCTGTCTGCACCACACACTTGGTACCAAGTTTGCTGCAGGCGGACCTTGGACACCATGCCTGAGCTGGGATCCCCCTGGCAAAGTGCTCAGTAATTCCATAAGGGGGATAGTTGTCATTGCTTGATAATGTTTATCAACATCAAAGTTCTTTTGAAGGAGCTGTGCCTAAGGCTGGGTCAGTGCTCACAGTCTCCCACGTGTTACTGGTGTGGGAGGGAGGAATGGGTTATCTGCTTTGGGTTACAATGGGAAAGCACAGTCAAAATAGGATTTGAATGCTGGGCTTGCTGGTTCAGAGCTGGTTCACTGGACTGTGAAGCTACTTTAGATTAGTCATGAACTTTAAATAAATAACAGCTTAAATTAAGAAACTTCACGAGATAAATTCTCAATGCTTCAGTTTTTATCTGGCATTGCTTACTTATGTTGGTTGTTTTTTTTGTTTCAATATTTTTGTTTAACCATAACTAATTAAAAAAGTAAACTAAAATCAACATTGAGTTCATCCTTGTAGCACCATTAAAAATACAGCTTTAAGTGATTGCAATTTCTTTGTTTTAAATTGGAGTGACAACAAACTCCGAGCATTTGCTGTGGTTTGAACATCTCCTAGACATGAGTTCTGAATAATGCAAAGGCTCTTTACATTGCTCTTTTACAGTATTATGCTTACTGCTGTATATTGGGGTTCCTTGCTTGCTCGGTATTTCTTCAAATGAGCTTCGAACTCAAAGTTCTCCTCCTATCCATTGCTGTGACTGTCTACCTCATCATTTTTAATACCCTCCAGCACGAAGACATCTACAGCAACAGTACCAGGTGCACTATAAAGTTTCTCATCCATTAATGTTTCATTTAAGGAAGTGTTAGATTTTTGTGCACTTACATATTTTGAATATATGAATATTGAAATACCAAAACCGTGTAAATCAGACACTGCAAACCTTTCTGTAAAGTTAACAACATGGAACTCCTATTACACTTTTTAAAAGAAGTGTATGTTCTCTGAAAGAATTCTGTAATGTGGCTTCTGAGGTCCCTAGAAGCCTTGGATTACCTTAAGGACTAGAAAGTAGAATATTAATAGCATAGTAAGGTTGATCTTAAGTTATAAAGAAAAGCCTTGCTAAAAGTCTGAGGCTCAAGCCGTGCTAGTGAGACCTTGGTAGTCAATAGGATGGTGAACTCTTCACGTACTAGCCTAAGTGCAGGTATTTTGAAAAGTAACAGCAATTTACCTGATCTAATTGCAGAAACTGAAAATCACATGCAAAGGCTTTACTGTTAGTTTTGAAATCTTTCACAGATGCCTCAGCATAGTCTCATAGCTGAAGATTAGAATAAATTTATTTTGTAGGGGCTGTAACCTGTCAGCACACCTTAAAAAAGTTTGAGTGAACTTAATCATTCATATGATGAGAATTTAATTTGCATTTGTAGAAAGTAATTGATGTGGTAAGACTGATCTTACTATGAAATATGAGTGGTGATTCAGATACAGGTATGATTTAACTGCTGTCTTTGTCTTAGGAATAAATCAGGTTTTTAATTTGTTATTGTCTTCCCTTCCACAAATAAGAAAGTTTCTTTTTCCTACCTCAAGGTTTTGTTGGCTGTTTTTGTAGGGTGGTGTGGGGCGGGAGCTGAAACTGAGTCTGGTGGAAATTAAGATTGCTCCATTAAGATAAAGCCATGTTTACTTGAGCATCTCACTACAAAGCTACTGAACAAGGTTTCAACACCCAGTGTGTCCTGATGTGAAAGGCATCATTGCATGAGATGGACTGGCTGATAATCCTTTCTCCTTCTTAGGACAGGACCTGTCCCCAGCCAGCCACTGGCACAAATGAACAGAGACCCTGTGGGGCAGACACCCTCCTCCCCTCACCTCCCACCCCAGCCCTCCATCGTGCAGATTTTCTTAAAGCATACACATGACTTTGTATTGCTCTCTTACTTTCAGGTTTTTCATCAGAGAGCCAAGGATAATGACTAATTTATATCTGGTTCTGTTTTACATAACCCTAGTTTTACTTGCAAAACAGGTATGTATTTAAAACGCAATCACAGAGTTCCTTTACTTGCAGCAAGTTGATTTAAATAAAATGCTGAACTGTTGTTCCTTGAAATTGTGCTCTAAATTAGGATATATTCTTATCTTAATATTTAGATCTTGCAGATAATGTACTTGTAATTAGTTTTTGGTGATGAAAAAAAAATTCCTGTGAAAGGATGGGAACATTTTTCTAGTTGTCGACAGTGTTTGCATCACAGACATGAGAACTTCCTGGTTTTTCCAGTTTTGATCTGTATTTATATTATAGTATTGATTCTAAATCAACATAGAAATTCAAGATAAAAATAACCATATCACGACAAAGTGTCATTTTGGTAAATACACCTGATGGTACCAAATGACATTTGGTCTTAGTGGCTGCTTCATATTTTTCTGACCTTTGCTCTCAGATCACATTTTTCATATATATATGAAAACTATATAGACTATATAGACTATACCTATATAGATTCAAAGGGCCTTGAAGAAACTATTGCTACTACACTTCTTGAGAAAATTGCCTAATATTTTTCTGTGAGTTATTTTATGGATTTAATTTGTCATATTTGATCTCTTTGCAGATTGATTATTACTGTCGACTGGATTGTCTGTGGAAGAATAAGTTTAAAAAAGAACATGAACAATTTGAAACTATGGAGAATGTTAACAGGCTTTTGCTGGAAAATGTTCTTCCAGCACATGTTGCTGCATATTTCATTGGAGAAAAACGAAATGAGGTGTGTTGAGTCTCTCCTGTGTGAAGGACAGCAAACTGGATGTCTGTGATATATACACATGATGTGAAAAAGAACAGACTGTAACTTTCTGCCATCTTTGCTTCTTGTTTGTATTCCAAAACCTTTGTAAACCCAAGAACCTGTTAACCAGATGGCCTCAAAAAAAATTGAAACTTTTAGTGTCAGTCCCTGAAATCTGTTCTCAGAATTAGTAGTTCAGCTTCAGGACACAGTTTAAGTTTGCAACAGTTTAATTAATTTAAATTCTCTGATTTTAAATGACATTTACTGCTTTCCAAAGACTGTATTTTACCAGAAGCCAGGTCATAATTTTAAGGGAAATTAGTTGAGGAGCAAATAGTATCTCCCAGAGAGAAGTTCATTGATAATGATTTTTTTTATTTTTTTTTAAGGAAATCTTATTCTGCCAGCATTAGAGAGAACAATGCTGTGTCTCAGATGTCCAAGTAGATGAAAATGTTTAAGATATTTTTAAGGAATCTCAGCTTTTCCTTAGGCAAATCTGGTAGATAAGAGATGTGGTTGACCTCATAGAAAAGCTGTAATTTGATTACTGGTTACAAACAATTATCATGAGTGTGAGTACCTGTGGGGGAATGTGGCTGCTGACAATGTGTGGGTTTATTACTTTCCCTTAGGACTGGTACCATCAATCCTACGACTGTGTCTGTGTCATGTTTGCATCAGTACCAGATTTTAAGGTGTTTTACACTGAATGTGATGTCAATAAAGAAGGCTTGGAATGCTTGAGGCTGTTAAATGAAATCATTGCTGATTTCGATGAGGTAATTAAGCTTCTGTCAAAAATGCACTGGATTACATATTTACTGCAAAATAAGTGTTTCACTAGATCTGTGAGCATTAGAGGGGGAAAACCATTTTTATTCTGTACTAATATTCTGACTTCAGCCTTGCAATCTTGAAAGATATTTTCGCATCTGGTTGGGATTTTC
The DNA here is from genome assembly GCA_009812075.1 of Sialia sialis. Lineage (NCBI taxonomy): Eukaryota > Metazoa > Chordata > Aves > Passeriformes > Turdidae > Sialia > Sialia sialis. The sequence goes on along the minus strand of VRYO01001792.1, from coordinate 1,439,463 downwards.
AAATACATCATCTAACCCACTAGAAATATGCTTTGAAAGTCCTGAATTTAAAGACTTTATTTTGATACTTCAGTACTTTCATTTCTCCTGTGAGTGGGTAGAGCAAAACTGTGAAACTAATTCTCAGTGTTTAATCTAATCTTCATGTGAGTGACAGCATTGCTAGAGATGTTTAGTGCTTATGGTAGATAGTATAAGATTTCTGATTAAATACTACACTGAAATATGTTATTAAAGTCTCAAGTTTTTGTTTCCTTTCCATTCAAACAGCTCTTGTTAAAACCTAAATTTAGTGGTGTTGAAAAGATAAAAACCATTGGAAGCACTTACATGGCAGCAGCTGGTCTCAGTGTTACACCAGGCCAGGAGAACAACCAGGTATGTTGGCTCTGAATTTGCCTTCAGTACTCTGTGGGTGCATAGGTGTGTTCTAAGTAACAAAATGTAACATGATATGAAAAAAGTAAATCATAAAGGATGACTTCCTGAAATACGGAAAAAAATGACAAAATTGTATTGTCTCCTGCTGAATGCACTGTTTATCTCCTAGTTCTATTTTATTTCCAAATTAGTATTCAGTCTGTAATCCCAGCATACTTTTTACATCTTTCATCTTTGATTCCAATAGTTTAACATTCCTAGATGCATAACAGAAGGGCTCTAATAATAGGGGAATCAAAGAAGGGAGCCAAAGAAAAGGCCATCTCAGACCTGGACAGTAGGCTTTTTGTGACACCTGAGAACTGGCACAGAAAGAGAATCCTCAAGTGCCACATTAGGTCTAAAGCTGTCAGCCAGAAGAATTAACACCAATTTCTCTGGCTCATTTTCAGTATAGCAGGTGTGTGTATGACATTAAGATGAATATAATAATACATCCAAAATATGTAAAATTAAAGCTGAAACCCTAAAAGACAGACTTTAATTTGTTACAAAATTTAATCGTATCATGCTTGTTACCTCATAGCTGGATTTAATGGAGTTTTGAAATTCTGCAGTTCTGCACTTGCAAGGATGAGTGGTCTCCTTATAAACAATTCTAGTACTGCTTTGGAGCAGCTGACACAGCCTTTTGTGGTTTGATTTGTAATTAATATGTGTTATGACTTGCACAGGACAGGGAAAGGCAGCATGCTCACATTGGGATTATGGTGGAGTATGGAATTGCCCTGATGAGTAAACTGGATGGCATCAACCGACATTCCTTCAACAACTTCCGCCTACGTGTTGGTGAGTTCTGTGTGTGGGGAACGGGAACTCCACAGCTCCGACAAGTGACAGATGAGGTAGGACGATGTAGGTCCATGTGCTGAATAGCCAAAGGCAGAATTGTCTGGTCTGTTTTTCAGACAGGCCAAGCTCCTCAGATGGGCTTTTTCTTTCACTTGGAGGGAACAGCAGAAAGAGTGCAGCTGGATGACTTTGGAGGGAATGAAAGATACAGATGAGAGTGATGTACCCTGCTAGTGACTGTTGACTAAAGGCAGTAGTGTCATTACAATGCTCAATTTCTATATATTAAAAATAGAAGAGGAAGAATTTTGCTTTGTGCCCTAGTCTTCCCATTTTGCAATGAGTGAGTCACTTCACATCTCCTTAGCCTCAGTATGAATATTTATAGAACAGTACTGATTGCTAGAAAGGTGCTGCAGAGTTAAGTTCTGGGATGTTTTATTTCCCCTGAAGCTACAGCTAACAATGAAGCTGGAAGTCACATCCCTTTCTATCTCAGTAATGACACTTGCTTGTTTGTGCAGGGATCAATCATGGCCCAGTGATTGCTGGTGTGATCGGTGCCCGGAAGCCTCAGTACGACATTTGGGGCAACACTGTTAATGTTGCCAGCCGAATGGAGAGCACAGGGGAGCTTGGCAAGATCCAGGTACAACTATGAGCCTTGCAATGTCCAAGGCATTATTTCTAATTGGTTGTGGAATTTTGCTTTAATGTGAATAATCAGAAGAATTTCACAAGTTTTCAATTTTTTTCACACAAAGGTCACAGAAGAAACAAGCAAAATACTACAGGAGCTGGGATACTCATGTGAGTGTAGGGGACTCATTAATGTCAAAGGCAAGGGAGAACTGAGGACTTACTTTGTTTGCACTGAGACAGCCAAATTCCAAGGCATGGGACTGAACTGAAGCTACAATGAAGTTAATCAAAATAAACTTAGATCTGTCTCCCTTCTGTGAAGACGTAGAATTTCCCTCCTTATGTGAAGGACTTTATTCTAAAAACATGTATATACTGTTCCTATCTCTTCTACATCTCAAGATGAGAGGATTTTTTTTAATAAAGAAGAATTCTGAGAAGTTCCTAGAAGATACACAACTGTCAGTCTGAAAAAGATTACTTTTGCCTGAAGTAATTTGAAGATTTACCTGGAATTGCCATGAAGCATTTTCAGTTAGTTGCTTTCCATACTGCACTGGGAGTCTTACCAGCTCCGGTGATGACAGGTGTGGATGCACTGTAGAACTCATTCCCGTGTTAAAACATTCCATTGCCTGCTTGACACACACCTGCTTACAGTATTGTGTTTGTCCTGACACGTGCAGTGATACTGAGGGCTCTGCCTGTCCTGCTTTTAATGCTGAACAGACTTCAAGCAGAAGACAGCTGAATAATGGGAGGAGGAATGCAAGGACACTCAAGTGTATCACATGGTAACTGTGCTGAGCTCTTCTGGGAAAAAAATGTGAATTGCACAGTCGGGGGTCACCACCACTCTCACCTCCTCCACAGCAGTACCTTGTGTTGTGCAGATGTTCTCATGACCAAGAGCTGCTCAGAAAGAACTTTCATCTACTTCAGCATGTTTACATGATATTGTATGTTCTTTGTATTTCCCTGTAATTAGTATCTATGCATGTGGATTTTGTTCTGTCATGATAAATCTTAAATTTTTTACTTTAAATTTCAAAAAGTACAAGTGATGGTGAGGAGCATGGGGGACGGGCTCTGACTGCAGCTGCTGCTGCTGATCCCAGCAGGAATTCTGATTCTGTGCTGTGTTCTTGAGGGCACTTAGGGAAGAAAAAAAATCTCTTCAGAATTGCTAGGAAGCTGAAGAACAGAATTACTATGATAGTATTAGAAACAGTACTAGATACTGTATAAACAGAACTGTGTGTGTGGTGGGGTTTATTTTTTTCTGTTCTTATTTCTACAATTTGTCTAGCCACTGGTTGGTTTCTATGCCTTTCAAACGCAATGCAGTTTTTTTCATAAACTGGTTTTGAAGGTTACAGAAGGATATATGGAAGAAATGTATTCATAATGGAAATGTTTCAGCAGAGCCCCAACACTGGAAGTATGAGTAGAGCATTTGTAAGATCATTGTGGACATGGTGTATATTAGTTTGTAAGGTTTTTAAGCTGTTAGTGGTGTTTGCTAATTTCTATACTGGTATTTTTTACTTACTGCAATCTTTTAGTCCTTTTGCTGTTGGAGATGATAGTAGTCTGTAAGGCTAACATCTTGTGCCCAGTCATGTCCATTACCTTGTCCATTTCCCCATATACCACATTAGGGCTGGACAGCACAGTGATGAGTGAGTATGCAACCTGTTTGGCTGAGCCTTACTCTTCTACAGACAGCATTTCCTAATGCTTCTGGATTTAGTACCAACCCCTCCTGGACAAGTGTTCAAGCAGTCCTGCGCATCACTGCTGCTTTCTAATTACTGTGTAATTTCTTTAGAAGAGGAAGTGACTATGTTTCAAGAGAGGAACAAACCTAAAGGTTGTCCAACTGTGGATTAAAAATCCTGCTTGTAGTCTGTCAATTTTGTAGATCAAATCTATGTATGTAGTAGGTCTCCAACAGAAAACAGCATGTAAGAAAACCTGAATTTGAGGTTGTCTGGTTCACACACAGGCTCTGCTGAAGAAGGAAGTGTCATATTTGCTGTTGTGTTAGTGCAGTGTTGTAGTTGAATAAACCTTCAAACAGCTTTTGCTACTTTTGTATGTTATGTATTTGTAGTTACAGGTGCTCAGCAAGCATTTGTTTTGAGGTATTTATTGTTTTACAGGACCATGCATGTGTCAAAGGCTCCTTTCAGCAGTCTTTGGTGTCATGTTAGGTAAAGTGACCATTTGTCTCATAAACCTATTTTGAAAAGTGCATTATGCCTATAAATAGAGCTGGCTCTGAAGTGCTTTTGTTCACAGAACTAGTAGACTGTAGATGTAAGTTATCTATGAAACAACATTTTCTGTCTGTAACAGCATTTTGAAATGCTTTTGTTTACATGATGTTGCCTGTCAGGCTGGTAACTTGTTTGGGTGTAACTTCAACTCAACCTCATTTGCAGAAGTGGCAGGAAGAGCTGCAGCTTCCAAAGGGGAAGGAGTTGGGTGCAGGTTTAAAAAGAATGCTCACTTGGTGTGCTGTGCACAGCCTTCTTGGGGAAGTTAGAAACTGTGTGTAATGAAAAAGACTAACTTCTCACCAGAACTGGAACTGTATAATATGAGAGCTACATTCAACCACAGAAAAAGTTCAATTTAACAAGCAACTGTATTGAAATAATTGTTTTCAGAAGTCCTTCTGAGAGTGAACTGTGAAACTTAACATTGAGAAAACAATCTTGGTGGAAAAATCTTCCTTGCAGAATTATTTTTTTCTTAAATGGAAAAAAGGGCACTGTATCTAATTTGAAGAGCTAATAACATCTAGAACTAGGAATCTGTTTTAAAGAACAAACTTTTGTTTTTACTATGAAATAAAAAACTTCTTGAAACATATGTGGTTTTGCAATTATTTTGATGGAGATACCCATGAAGAGGAGGTATATTTTTAATAGTACTGCAGACTTAATGGGACTGCTTTTACTCATAAACTAAACTTGGTATTTATCTTTTTAAAAAACATTGTCAGTAGAAAATGCTTAGAGTGACATCCATGTGTTCAACAGCTGATGACAAATGCCAATACTTCTGTCCCTGGCCGGCAACTCCTGCACCATCTAAAAGGTGAGTGGTGGGCAGTGAGCTGCTATGGCAGGAGCTAGTAAGGATTTGGCTGGCACATTGGCCCTGAATCTTGTCTGTTTCTTGTAGCACGAAAATAATTTATGTAATAATGGAAAAATTCATTCCCTGGAGTAATAATTCAGCTGCTATTACCTAGAACTGAAAAAATTCTGGTGGTGACTAACTCTTCTGAGACAATTGAACCTACTGTAGAAAACCCAGGCTGACAGTTAAAAATTTTGCCATGTATTTTAGTAATTGTGAAAGATTAAAAACAAATCTTTCTGCAGCGTTTTTAGAGAGGAAGGAAGCAAGAAGGATGTTGGCCGTAAGACTGAGGGCAGAGGATGGACGTAACAACGCTGTTCGTCTGTAAGTTACCTCTTAGTTCAGTTCCCTGCCACTGCACACATCAGGGATGGCAGGAACCCTACAGCTCATTCCTCTTGACTCCAGGGGTACACTGGAATCGCGGGCTACTTTTACTTGCTGACAAGTCTCACTTCTGGTCATGGGTCTGAGCTTGCCCTCCAGTTTTACGATACTGTAAGTACAAAGCAAGTTTTCTCTAAGAGGAGATTCATCCACATTCAAAGTCTCACAAAGCTGAGTTTTTTTTAATTCATCACACTGCATCAGTTTTATATAAAAAGTTTATTTCTCTTCCTCATGTCCAAGGGAGTTGCACAGTAGTTTTAAAAAGGGGAAGTAGCATGTTCAGACACTGATGACGTTTGCACTAACCAGACTCAGAGACAAGTCTATACATTACTTCTAGAAACTTTTGGTTGAGTCCCTGCACCATATATAGGCACATTTTCATTATGCTTTGACTCTTCCAGACACTTGGTAATTTAGGAAAACTTAAATGAGGCAGAGGAGCTTAAAAATAGTAGAGAATGCAAAAAGAATAATTTAGTACATTTACACAGCAGAATTAACTAATACAAACCCTCCAAAAGCCATCAGTTCCAAAATTTAATAAACAAAAGTAGTTTAACACACAATAAACACGCATGGTGAATGCACCTGAAGGCCGTTTACCTGGTTCTTAAACAGAATCAAACAGCTGTAAGCTGAACAGAATCTTCAGCCTGTAACTGCACCACACTCATTTTCAGGGACAGTGATGGTCTTTTTAGGCTCTTCGAAGTCTGAAATTTTACAACAGATACCAGGTCACTGATCACAGATTGCTCAAGTGAAGACATGCATATACAGGAGAGCATGCCTCAGGTAATTTGATATTTATGCAGATAGCCCTTTGTTAGCTGTTTATTCTGCAACAGTCCCAAAAAATCCTCTTTTTCAGCTGGTTCTGTTACAAAGCTCTGCGTAATGTTATGGAAAAGAAAAGGTTCAACAATTTTGAAATAGAAATTTCTTGAGCAGTTTCCTTAAAAATGAGTTCCTGAATTAATCGTGCTCTTTTAGTTAAAATGTTACTTAATGAAAACTTTCAATATTACAGATTGAGTAAATTTGTTGTGTGAATTTTGTTTTGTGAGAGGAAATACTTCCTGCCCTACTCTTTTGCTGTGCATGTTGTAAATGGGGAGGACAGGGTCTGGCATTGAGACTCCACTGACCAGACCCTCTAATCCAGCAAGAACAGCCACTGCTTGTGGCTGGATAAGGTGAGCTGAATTCACGCTGTCAACTTCCAAAACATGACAGCTGGCCAAACTAAGCAAAAGGAGTGCACAGCCAAAAGCCTGCAGAAGAGGAATCATAACATTCTTGCTTTAGCAAATGCAACTTCACACGAAATGGAAAAACTAAAATTGAATGAATGACTGAGCTTTAAAATGTGGCAGTGCTGTAAGATGGATTGTAAAGTAACCATGTAGCTGAACCGAAGTTCCATACACAAAAAAGAGTAATTTTGGACTGAGATCAAAGGCAGAAACTTTCCATTTGAAACAGAATTTAAAAAGGAAAGAACTCAAAATTGGAACCACAATATTGCAAGTTCTACCATAAGCCAATCTAAGGATTTGCAGATGTGGTTTTGTTTGAGCTGAACAGATGCTACAAGATGTTTTTGTATACTCACCCTCTGTCAAATCCACCCAGCTGTCTTCTGTCTCAGGTAGAGGAGCCGAGATTCCCATTGCTTTCCTGATTCCATAGGTACTGACAATGTCACCTGGAGTCACTTGCTGGGCGAGTTCTTTCAGGTTATTGGTTACTCTCTCCGCTGAGAAAGATAAGAGGATGTGTTAATGTGCTATATATAGACACCAACTTGCTGGATGACCCTGCAAATAGTTCAATTATTTAGTACAAAGAGAACTAAGTTAAATAATGTTTCTAGACCAGAAGAGCTGTGTTGTGTTGTGCGCAGCCACGCAAGACATCCTGGACAACCAAGAGATGGTTCAGAAGAACAGGAGGAATGAAACAGCTGCTGCCCAAGGCTTGCTGCCATCAGGAAACACCAGAAGTTAAAAAGTAAGTTAATGAAACTTGGGCCACACTCACAGCAGCTGGGAGAGGGCTGGTAGAACCCACACAGCACTGCTGTTAGCAATAGCTGGATTTTGGGATTCAGCACAAGGCTTTGGATATAAAGAGAGACTTCTTGTTGCTACAAATGTGGTTTTCCCTCAAGAAGGAAGCTGTAAGTAGTGAAACTTAAATATAAAAAAAACTTTTAAAAGATAGTATTCAGTCTGGTTTCAACTTGGTGTGGTACGAACTTGGTCGTATTTCTTCAATAATGGGGAATTTATCTAATCACATCAGTGTGGTTTAGTTTAGACCATGAATAGTATTGCACAAGTCAGTTTTACTTGCCAAACAGGCACTCTGCACACAGTCCTATCTTACAGGGCTGCCATTAACACAAGCTGTGTAGTTGATCTGTGAGACAAGCAGGTTTGTTCAAATAACTAAAGAATGTATGACTGGTATTATTTAGTGTAACTCAACAGATTGATAACCAGATCCATCCTGGAGCAAAGCTGGCCTTGCAATAAGAACTTGGTAATACTTAAACAACCCCTGTCCAAAGACACTGCAAAACTCATGGCTGTTGTCTGCC
>VRYO01001792.1:1397788-1430434 GCA_009812075.1 Sialia sialis | reverse complement strand
GGGACTTCATGAATTCTGCAAGAATGATCAGAAAGAGTGTATTTACCCAAGTGCATTTCTCTGTAAGATGGACCCAGAAGACAAATCATATTAGGGGGTGGTTTTGTACTCAGTCGTTCATTCTGAGCATCCTGGAGTTCTCTGAGCAGCTTCGTTGTTTCATCAAGTTTCCTCTGGAAGATTTCAGCCTCTGTTTAAATAGAAAAAGAAAGTCCTGAGTAGTAAGATGTAAGTAAAGTCTATTTACTTACTTTATGATATAAAAGATAGTAAGGGACTGAGAAACTAAAGGAGTATCAGAACTATGGCTACCAAGAAGACTCACCCTCAGAATCAAACTCTTCCATAGGCATGCCAAAGTTTGTAACTGCTTTTAGAGCTGTAAGTCTGTCGCTATTAGCAGCATCCAACCTGGCAGCAATATCAATTTCCATAACCTGGGGAAAAAAAAATAATCAGCAAGTAATAATTTAGATATTACTTAGCTCAGCCTTGAAACAATAAAATTGTCTGGGGAAGATCAGAACACAAAGGTAAGGTTAGTCTGCTCTACAAAAATAAGTGAACATACAGAGGGAAAGCTGCAAAGACACCCTGTAAAACTTGGTGTCCTACAGTTAGTGTTTACTATTCTATTTCATACACAAACAGAAAATGGCATCTGCCAAAACCACTGGGGAAATGCACAACTGATGTAGTAACTTAAGACCATCATCCCAATTAAAAAACAGTATAAAAACTCCTTCAGTTCACCTAAAAGAGATTTTATCAATGATCTGAGGCCAAAATTGAAAAGGAATCTGGGCACTGGCTGCAAATGAAGAGATGCTTCAGGAGAGCAGCCCTGGCCCAGTAACTGCTTCCTCTAATTGAGCAAATTTTGGGTGGAATGAATTGAGATCTATAATGTATTGCTTACAGGGAGGGGCATAAAGTGAGGACCTCTCAGACTGCTACGTATCATGTGGTATCTTACATTTGCATTACAAATTCAAGTTAAATGAAACCAGATTAAGATAGAAACAAAGCTATAGGTCTAAGCAATCAGAAACAAAAATACACAAGCATTTTCTTCCAATTCTCTTAACATTCAGTTAAAACTTATTGTTTTGAAGAACCTTATTCTCCTCATGTCTACAAAGGGACACACCATTTTCACAGGATTTACAGCTTGTCAGAGTCTCAGTGTTGCTGTACAGGGCTGAAAGTTTTAGGCTATTTTATATCTGTGAGCTTGGACATATTGGTTGGAGAAGTTAATTAATATAGAAAAATTTTACCTTTATATCTTTCATTGCATCACTTCTTTCCTGTGGGCCTTCAGCTTCCTCCACTGGCTGAACAAAAAAGGGATTTTTAAAGAAGGTGTTAAAAATATTCATTTAAATTCAAAGTAAAATCTTACAAGATGCAGTATTTCTAGGAGGTTAAGTATTCAATGTCATAATGTGCTTTCACTGTAAAGCAAGTTGTAATTCTTATAAAATTTTTAGGGTCTTCCTTGGAGTATTAATGTCTACTGACTGCATTTTCAATTTCAGCTCAGGTTTCATTTCTCTTTGCAAAGTTCACAGTGAAGTCACATCAGAGACTATTTACTGGGGTGCAGAAAGAAGAGGAAGGGTGGTTATTTGAGGCTAAAATGTCTTCTGTTCTGTATGTAATACTGCCAAGAGTAAGTGGCCAAACCCTGACAGTCAGTGCCACTACTAGGTACAAGGAAAGAGGTAAACCTGCAATGCTAAGGAAGAGTGTGAACTGAGGCAAAAAGGTCCATGAACTATTTCTACTACTAATTTAGGTGATATTTGACCCTTTAGTAAAAGGCTACAATCTGTTTACTTCAATAGCTGGCATTGATTTGAAACTCAAAGCAAGGCTTTTATAGTTAACAGGAACTGCTCTGATGAGATTTTCAAATGATTCTTAGATTGTCAATTAAGGTTATCAAATGAACCCCTTCGATTCCTGTTATGTTTGGCATGGACAGTCCTGTTCAGTATTTTTACATAGCACATGTTTGAGTTTAAAAGCACAGTAACAAGTAAAGGGAAAAACTACATATTAATTCACCTGAACTAAACAGTGGCAGCTAGGAATGTGACAAAATATTCATGGAAAAAAAGCCTGTCAATATTCACCTCATTTTTAAACAATAGCTTATTGGTCTTGAAACAGGAGTTAATGATAGTGGGCATAGAATAATGGACAAAGAATGGGTAATTATATCTCTATATAATGTTCATATTCATAGTGAATATATTAATATTCACTAATTAACAATACAATAATTCCTTTCCAGAAAATCCTGCCAATGGAGGCAAAGATCAGTCTTTATTTTCCAATTCTATCAATTAAAAGGCAGCCCATCAATAGGATCAGCATCATCCTTCTCTTGCTTCAGAGCTAGTGTGCTAAAACCAAAGACCAGATAGTACACAAATCCACTCTTACCATTTCTAGTTCTCTCAGAGCTCTAGAATGTCCTCCTTTAGTTAGAACATCAAGCAAACTATCAGCCATTAAGAGAGGATAATCCTGGGATTTCATAAAAAAATCTTGAATACTGAAAGAATAAAGACAGTTAACTACTTTCAGATCAAACATTTAATGTAGAGAAGTTACGTAAGGTCAAACCAGTATGTACAGCACATAAAACAAAGCACAGGATCTCAATGAAATGGATTGCGTTAGTTTAATCAGGCCTGCCTTCTGTAGCTGAGGAATCCATTCTGAATGGGACACTGGGAAACCTGGAAAAGTGTAATGTCTCAGGCAGCTGCATCAACACAAAAACTTGTGTAGGCCCTTTACTCTGTATTAAAGTATTCTCCCCTTTCCTAAAAATTTATATCACTAAGACTGCTCCTTGTGAAATTCTCATTAAAAAAAAAAAGCTTTGAAATTAATAAACCAATAGAATTATTTTTACAAAACTGTATCTCATTCAAGGCAGTAATTAATGTGAAAAAACCCAGTTGTATAAGCATTTGTACAACTCAATATTTTTCTGGCTTTGAACATGAGTCCTTCAGTTATAAATACATCTAACTTCAGACAGTGTACTGCTAGGAATCAGCAGCATTAAAATTCTTCCATCTTGGGTAATTTCACTTTAGAGGCAGGTTCTTCTACTGAAGTATTTGTTTCTTACACAAAAAAACCCCTGTGAGCTCTAAAGACAGCAAGGCCATCACTCCACAGCAAAGCCAGCCCATCCTGCAAAGAGCTGCACATAACTGCTTCTATGCATGGGAGCTGTACTGTGCATCCTGCTTGCTGCATTACCTGGAAGATCCTTGATTAGAGTCTTCCCCATATGTTGAGTAAATCAAGTCAGAATCTTCTTTGCTTATGTTGGCAAACGTTGAATCATATGTTGGTGCATAGGAACTGAAGGGTCCATAATTCAAGTATGTCACTAATGAATAACAATAGTATTATTACCCTGCTTTGCATGCATCAGATAGAAATGAGAAGGGGCTATAAAACAATCCCCAAGAACGAACAAGGAATCTATTTCTTAAGGTAAAAACAAGCCTTCATAGAACACTATCTGTTCACAATGTAACAAATTTTACTAAGATCTAAACCAAATGCATTTGTATTTGTAAATACGTCATGTGCCTTAGCACAACAATAACAGTCTGATGATGGAAAAAGGCTCTCAGGCACCCTGCTGCTCTTTGAAAGCTACCAAAAACCTTTCTCTATCTGGTAGTTTCTCTTCTCAGTGTAGAAAAAAAGTAAGTATCTTGCCCCTTTTTTATGTGTAACTTAAGCTGGACTCTGATCTGCTGTTTAATTGTGCAATAGATACAAAGAATCATAGAATGGTTTGTGTTGGAAGGGACCTTAAAGATCATCCAGTTCCAACTCCCCTGCCGTGGGCAGGAAAACATAATAATGTGCTTTATCTTTAGAAATCCTTGTTCCAAAGCTGCGCACTAGTGACAAGATTAACACACTTTGTTTATATAAGAAGAAGGATTTGTATTCTTTTAAAAAAATCAGCACTTACCTGGAGTAACCTTGTTTCTTTTATCTTCTTTGAAGCCCTGTAATGTATTGACTCCTGACTGAAGCCTTCCTGCTGTCATTCCCAGCTTTACAGGGCAGTAGCCTGGTTCTGCAATAGGATGTATCAAAACACAGAAACAGAGAAGGCATAAGAAGATGACTAAACTAATTTACAGCTAAAAAACTCAAAATAAACAGGACATGGCTCTCAGAGTGTGCTTTCATATCCAAAGGCTTCATACTAATGATCTGGGACCCAGACAGTTCCCAGTTCTAAAACATCTATGACCTTCTGGGTCAGCAGACACTGCACTCTGCCCATGGATGAGAAATAAGAGAATCCCAGGAAATTTTCCAGCAACAGAAGTTTTCTCCAGCAACAAAAGCATTCTTCTGCAGCTTCCACAAACCAGAGAAGCAACGGCACAGAAGGCTCCCACCAGCTGCTCCTAACAACAGCCACAGCTGAGACCCATCTATGTGATCCCTCAGCTGAAGTTTTTCTAATCCAGATCTTTATCAGACTGGAAAGAGGCATTCAGTTCTTGGCCAGGATTTGCTCATTTGCCCCTGCAAAGATGCAAAGGGCCAGGTATGTAAAGTGCCTTGTTACCTAAACCATGCCAACTTACCTCCTGCAGCAAGGTCAACAGGATTAAGAAGGCCCAGAGTTGTTGTACCATCTGGTTTTCTTCTTTCAAATTCACACTGAAATAAGATTAGACTTTTAATTTACATAGTACTTGAAATTCCTGGTCCTTAAACTAATGAAAACATTTAATAAAACTATTCTATCTGCAGGAATAAGAAGAAATCAGTCACTCAGAAGTGAGTGCTGCTCTCAGTTTTTACTTTCACTAGATAACTTTATTATTTGTATAAGCACAATGAATTAAGATATTATGATAAAAATTAAAGTTTCTGCAGACGTCAAGAGACAAAAACGTAGAAAATGAAGCAGGCATAGTATTACCAAACCGAGTTCATTCTCCTGCAACATTGATAACCTTTGATCATATATGTGTCTGTTTCAGAACTACGAGATTTTTGCAGGTCAAATTTATTTCCTTAAGCTTTCTATTATTCATCCTTTACCCTATTTATTACTTTATTGAAAATTTTACCTCAACTTGCTCTGCTGATGAAATTCAGCATGCATTCAAATAGCACTTTTTTTTTAAACCTTATGATGTTACTTAAATGATCGATAAAAGTAAAAGCAAATGTGAGGTTTCAACTGGTATAAGAGGCCAAGGAAACTTGGTTTATGGAAAAGTGAAAGGAGCTACCCCAGCCCCCAGTGCTTACCTGGCTGTTTGCAAGGCGCCTGGTTAACTTGCCTCCTGACTCCCTAACAATCCGATCAATCTGCTCTTGTTCCCTTTCCAAGCTATTGCTTCGTAATTTGTCTTCAAGCAGGTCTTTATCCTTCCTGTGAATATACCCACACAACTTAGGGACTAGCTGGAACACCAACTGGCTAAATAACACAACAGGATACTGTGACAAAAAAGTGCTATTGAATATGACTGTATTTAATACAGCCGGGGAAGGCATGTGACAAAGGTTTACATCAGTAAATATGATGTGAACTTATGTTAGTAACTGTACAGATCTCTGCAAAGGTTTCCCACAAAACTAAGGTACTCTTGGTATATTAGATACTCTTAGTTTTAGTATCCCGTATTTATTTACCTAAATATTTACCATCTTCATATCTGGTATTTCTAGATATGAAAAGCTATTTGAGAAAAAACACTTTCTGTAGCTAGGCAGCTGCATGTGTCAAATACAACTACTATGTAAACAAACAAACAAAAAGTAACTGAAATTGGCTGTGTAGCTTTTTGTACCAAAATGCTTAGAAGCACATTTGCAAGCTTTCTCCAAAACTATACAAATTCTGTGAAATGGACACTAGAAGAAAATAATTGAAGGAATGGAGTTGATGAGCAGTACATGGTTACCAACGTGCAAAAATTATTGTATCATAAATTATTCTAAACTTATTTGGTTTTAGTAGGTGAGGGTGTCAGTATTGATTCCTTGAGATGAAAATGTCTAAGCAGTACCAGAAACAGAGAAATTCACATCCACTGGACTATCAAGTCATCTTGTTTCTGTAGCATTTAAAAGGTGTATCCTATAATGACTCAGATAATACTTCACTTTTTGTGCTCTTTGCTGGGTGTTTTGAATGCTTTGGTGTCACCATCCATAGGTTCTCCTCTGTCTTTCCCAGGACCATTTTCCTCTTCCCCAGTTTGCTGCAGTTCTGCCTTGTCCTTCTGCTTCCTTGTCTTCTGCAGGTCAGCCATGAATTCTATACTTTGTTTCAGGCTCTGAATTCTCTCCTAAATAACATCAAAATCCTTTTACTTGCTGCTTAAGGAATCTTTTTGTAATCTACCCATAGAGAATCATTTTATTTCAGTTCTTTCTTTCTTACACTAGCAAATATAAACAGAGAAGGTGAAATACTAAATGCAACTATTTCTACAGTGACTAATCTGGCAGCAGTACTAAAACAATGTATTATATATATTCCAATATACAAACATTTGACAAATACCAAGGAAGATTTTTATTAATTTTAAAGCGATCCCTGTAAAAGGAAATAAACAGGGATCAAAAAATGAAGCAGTATATTTTTTAATATTTTGGTTGGTGTTTTTTATTACCTGGCTAAGTATCTTCATCCCTGAGTGCAGCAGTTTTTTTGCAGCTTTGTAGTAAATGGTGTCCGGTTTGTTGTAAATCATTGCATTATTACACATCAGTTTGAAGTTATCCTGTTCAAACATTAATAATTTTGGAATGAAAGTTAATTTTACAGCATACTATACTGATACTCTTGTTGCAAATGTAGTGTCTTAAGCTTTAGGAAAAAAACTTAGAAGAATACTTTTAATGAATGAATTAAAAATGTACACAGGGATAAGTATATAACTTTGTTTTAAGACTTGGATCTATCAACCCAACAAACATCCTTAAAGTATTCTAAAGTGTTCGGTATTGTTTGTAGTTTTTAAAGTTTTAAGAGAAGCCCTCTTAGCTACAACTACCCACCTCCTGGCCAATCAGCAGTCACTAAAATAAAGTGAAGCAACATAACAAAGACAATGAAGAGCTGCAGTTCAAAGTTAAATTATTACAAAGACTATCCCAAAGTTTTAGTTACAATGAAGAAATGTATGCTTGTTTGAAATTCAAGTGAGCTAGAAATTTCCATACCTGCTGCAGACTCTAAAAGTGAGTATGTTTTATCACATTCTCATCTATTTACAAAGTTAAAATTTAAAACTAACCAGAAACAGCTGTTAAAACAGAGAATTTTCTTCTTAAGTTGTGGAGATGTAAAGAAGAATGTGAAAGAAAATACAACCAATACTATTAACTAACATCTGCCTAATTGTTAATTACACCTCTCAGGTCCTCATCTAGCCCAGTAAGGAACTAGAGTATTTCTCATGAAGAAAACAAAACAAAACTAGCCCCCACACGTTTGAAAAAAGCTTTAGGAGGCTTTCAAAACAGGCCCTTGAATCCATCGGCACACTACAGCACCAGGACAAGTGGTTGCTGCCAACAGGACCAAGCTCACGGTGCCTTCACTCCATGACCAGACTAGTCTGGAAAAAGTAATAAATCTAAAACAACAGGCTTAAGGACAAATGGACAGATTCCATGCAATCCTGCACAAAACCTGAAACCATCTGCATCTTTCTGAGATGCAAATTTACAAGCCGGAAGTTTTTTCTCTTTTACTGTCAGAACTTACTCACAAAAATTCAGGAAACATTTCTTGAGGCAGAAGTATTGGTTCTTTTTGTCATCTTTTTATTCCCATAAAATACAAGCCTTCAAGTCAATCAAGCATAATGCATCTTTGTAGTCTAAACAAAATTCAAAGCATTACCTTTAATTCTTCTATGGACTGGTATCCATTGTTCTTGATCTTCTCTTTCATGGTACTAAAATCCATTGGGTTTTTAATGATCATGGAATAGCCAGGGGCAATAAAGTCAGTCACAGGAAATGAAAAGAAAGAACTTGGATCCTTTCTGTTAAGAAAAAGAAAGACAGTTTTTATGTTTGAACTTACAACAAAGAACATACTGAATTTGGGATTAATAGAAAGGAAATAGAAAGGAAATAACTAAGCTGAAAAGAAATCAGATCTATAAAGAGAGAAATAGCTTGTGTCAGCATAATCTTTCCCTTTCAAGGTTGAAAAAGTCTCATATGCAAACACATATGCCAAAAAATTACTACAAATGTATTTCAGAAGTTATTTCTATATTTTGATAACTACCTGTGTTCTCGAGCAGATGAAAAAACCCAAACTTTTTTTAAGGTTTTAGATTACAACACAGGCATTTTACACCATATTAGAATTAATTAAAAAATAAAAGAAATATGTATCATAAAAATATTCTTGTCATTCATCGCTTACTCAGAAATTATAAGAAGGGAAGAGACAGGGCTCAAAATCAAAACTGCTGCTTTTTGTATGGACAGAAAGGGAGCCAAAACTAACATAGGTGGTTTTTTGATAGTTTAAGTTTCTTGAACCTGACACCACACCTACGTCTTGAAAATTCACGAGTAAGAGAAAACTAGCAAAGTTTCAAACCCAGTCTGGTGAGACAGCTAAAGGGAAAGATCTTTCAACCAGTCTTGCACAAGATGCAGATACTCTTAAAATCAAGAAAGATTAACTTAAAAAAGAGTCTGCTTGAAAGAACTGCAGACTTGATTGTTTTAACCAAAAGACATTTGGATAGTAAAACAATAAGAGAACATGGTTGAAGTTTTCAAGTGCATACTTCCTCTTCACAAGAAATAATGCTAAAATAGGAGAAGTCAAGGTAAAAGAAACTTTGGCAAATTAATTATAATGTCTTGTGCCTTCCTTCCAAAAGGTTCCCCTAACGAAAGCATGATATTATCAGAAAATTTTCCTGATTTTGAAAGCTTTTTATGACTACTATGAACTTGAAACTGGAGGTGCTCACTAGAAACCTAAGCTGAGGAGAAGTTCTAAGCACACTTTCTTAAACTAGCACTTAAATTCCTAAAATAGCACTGTTAGGAATAAGTTTAGCAATAATATTGTCACTCAGCCTTGTGTGAAAGAACCCTTAGCATCCTTACTGAATATTATTTTCACTTCACAGTTCTGCAAGCCTGTAGCAACAGACATTACCTTTGCAGCTGTCTCATGAGTTGATTCAGGGCTTCCTGAAGTGGTGTCTGCTCCACCTCTAGACCAAAAACAGAGGGAGAAGGGGTGTGAGGCAGAACTGACTGCACAAGGTACGAAACGTCTAAGACACTAGAAAATAACTAAACAAAACTGATGCACCTTGAGAATTAAATAGAAAGAAAATAATATGATGGCAAACCCCCCAATACCTACAGGGGATCTACTTTTCTCATTGCCCTTACTTGACATTCTGCCCACTCTGACAGAAGTACTAGAGACCACTCTGAAAGAGTGTACAGCAACCTAATTCCAAACTTTTGCATGCGATGGAGAAAAACACTGAGATGGAACAGAAACAAAGAAAAATGAAACAATTCAATCATGGAAAACATTAATTAAAAGAAGGAATTGCTTTTTTCTCCCTACCCTCCTGCTTTGATAAAGTGCTCGTCAGTGGTTTCTCTGGTGACAATTCCATTCTGACGGGGGTCTGACACTTCATTTCCTGTTCTCCCTCACTGTCTCCATGGTCTCGATCTCGTTTCTTTTTATCCTCCTGGAAAAATTGTTATGAAAACGTAAGAGCACCTGCAAACTCTGCATTATTACCACACATAACGCTCTCTAGATTTTTCAAAACAAATTCACAACGTTACAAAATAAGAACAGCTTGTGTTTAAAAATTCTGTATTCTTAATGTACTGTCTCCATCTGCTGGACACAGAAATAATTCAGCCATACAATGCAATGTAGTTTTTTAGAAAATGTGACAGCTATCTGGTGTGTATCCTTTAAAAAAGAGACAGACACACCCCACTCACCGAGTCTGAATGTATTCCAGTCTAAGGATAAAAGTTATAGTTACATCTGCTGACCTTCTGATGTGAAACCTAGAGAAAGTCAAAATATTTTTTTTGCTAAAATGCAGTAGCATGAAAACATACCTTAACTTTTCTCTTTCTTTTTTCCTTTTCTTCGCCAGGAACTTGCTTTTCTCCTTTCTTTCTCTTTTTCCTTTTTCTGTCCTTGTGTTTTTCATGTTCAGATTTGTCTTCGTAGAGGCTGGAATCAAGTCCCGCGTTTCCAGTGGAGAGCTCAGCAACTTCATTTCCTCCAACTTTCAGCACCAGCTTCAGTGGCTTTTCCACGTATTCTTAAACCAGCAGAGAAACGAGCTGTGTGAGTACCAAACAAAACACACTCGCGTCCTCAACAACCCCGCGCGATCGCTCCTCTTCTTCCTCATTTCCTCTTCCTGCAGCT
Organism: Sialia sialis; assembly: GCA_009812075.1. Classification (NCBI taxonomy): domain Eukaryota; kingdom Metazoa; phylum Chordata; class Aves; order Passeriformes; family Turdidae; genus Sialia; species Sialia sialis. The sequence continues at coordinate 1,419,942 of VRYO01001792.1, read as the reverse complement.
GCTTGTGCCCCGCGCAGAGCCGAGCCCGCCGCCCACCTCCCGACCCCGGGCCCGCGGGCGGAGCGAGGCCGCGCTCCCGCAGCCCCGGCGCGGAGCCGTCAGTCCGCCCCGGCGCTGGGCCCGGCGGGGCGGGGCGGGCGCCGCTGGGGGCTGGGGGGCCCGCGGCCGCTTCGGGCCGCGCTGCCCGGCGGCCTCTGCCCGCCCACCCCCGTAGGGACCCACCCTCGTAGGGATGCTTGTCCGACTTGTGCTTCTTGTGCTTCTTCCCCATGGCCCCGGCCCGCCCGGGAGAGGCCGCGCTGTTGAGGCGGAGCCCGGCCCGGCCCCGCGCGGCCCGCGGCAGGCGAGGCGGCCGGCAGCGCCCCCTGCCGCCTTGGAGGTCTCGCTCAGGCGCAGTGCTGGGCGGCGTGGCCGGGCAGAGGCCGGCTCGTGATCCGCGATCCCCGAGCATCATCCCTGAGCCGCTGTGCCCGAGCCGCGATCCGCGATCCGCTCCGCCCCTGTAAGAGGCGAACTCGGGGCATTTTCCCTTGTGAGCAGCCCCCTCCTCTCGCCGGGCAGCGTCGCCTCTTTAGGCTGCGAGAGACCTTTAAAATCACAAAGTCCCTCTGTCAAGCCAGCGCTACTCCTGTAACCCCTGAACCAAATCACCCTGAGCCAGATCCACGCACCTCTTGAATACCTCCAGGGCTCCTTCTCCACCACCTCCCTGGGCAACCTGTTCCATGGCCTGACCACTCGAATTTTTTTATTTCGAATGTCTAATCTGAATCTCGCATGTCCCGCTCCTGCCCGCACCCTCTCCCCTCACGCAGCCGCCCGCTGCTCCTCGCTGTTCCCCAGCGGTGCCCCTTGTTCTGGGCCTGAGGGGGCTGTGTCCCATCCCTGCCCCTTGTGCCCCATCCTTGGGAACCAGGGCGCTGCCGCGTTTCAGACACTTCGGCAGGATTCGTGGGAGCACAGTATCCTTGAGGCTGGAAAAGACCTCTGAGGCTGTGACTGATCCCCACCATGTCAACCCTGCCGCGTCCAGTCTGTCCTAAAACACCCCCAGGGACGGTGACTCCATCGCCCGAGTACCCAGCCTGAGTGCTGCTGTGTTCGCAGACTCCAGTGCCACAGAATGCCCCTGCCGTGGCTGTGGGTGCCAGGGGAAGGTGGCAGCAGCAGGAGGGTGCTGTGGCAGCTTGTCCTGACAGCAGAGTTTACTCGGCACCCGGCTGGATGCCTGTGAGGTTTGCCGGTTCTTGGCTGTGATGTGACCGCGACCTCCAGCTCACCACAGAACCTAAGTCCAGCACAAAGGCTTGCTGTTCCTGGAGTTTGAGAGCCTGTGCCTGAATTTGTACCCATGAGAAGAGCAGAGGATGTGTCTACCCGAGGTATGGTTGGCAGAGGTGAGCAGAGTCTGTACCCATCCAAGTGACATGTCTCTCCTGTGCCCTGGCAAACAGCAGTGATTGTTGTCCCTGTCCTGCACAGGCTGGGACAGGCTCAGCCTTGCTGTCTGAGTGGCTAAACTAGTGCTCACTAGTTTAAAAAGCAAATACATTATAATCAGGTTAAAACTCTAAGGAAAGTATGTATAATTGTCCATGACAGGTCAAAAATAACTTAGAAATTCTGACCTCCTAGAAATGTTGGAAGATGCCCATTTGCCTTGCCTGGGAGTGCTCCCAAAGCAAGCAACTGGTTTTCAAAATTAAATGCAATACTTATTTTATAGTCTTTCAAAATTAATAGTGTATTTTTTGCTATTGCTTAAACTGCAGTCATTTCTCTTTCAACAACACTCTGTAGCTATTGTTTTCTGCCAAGACCTCTTCAATAGTGCATCTTGAAATTTCACTTCACTGAAGTTTGGAGTGCAAAAATACACTGTGTCTATTTCAAAAGAGAAGCTTTAATTTATTCTCACATAACAATCCTGTAAGTATTCCTCAAGTTTGTTGAATCATAGGTGATATTTTATAGCCAAAAAGAAAAAAAAAATTGTTAATCAGAAATTTAGGATATGTATGGCTGCACAGCGATACAAGGTTTATTTTGAGAGCTTGTGAAGATTGAGAAAATCTCTTTTCTGTTGTCCATTCAGTCACTGGGAGTGTAATCAGATGTGACAGCTTTGTTTTGCATTTTGCTGGTTACATTACTGTCATTTGGTATCCTACTCAGAGAATTGTGTGGGTGGTGCTCTGGAATAAACCACAGCTTTCCTGCTTGGTCTTACTCCAGTAGTTTGAAATTCAGTTATAATGGATGCAGTTGTTTTTCTAATTCACATCTGGATCCTTTAAAACTCTTATTACATATGCAGTGAATGTTCTTAAGCATGCTTTAGTGAGAGGTAGAGGGCTTTTGCTTGGGTTGTGGCCACATGTAGAAAATACAAGACTAGTAAATATTTAAAAGACATGTTTTATAGAATGAAAAAAATGTTGCTATATCCTCTGTTCCCACAAGAAGATTGGCAGACTTTCTAAGGCTTTTTCTTTTAGATGTCATATGGTAAGATCATTTGTTCAATTGTTATTCTGAAATTTCCTGACTAATATTGTCCTGAATTTAATAAAACCTCAGAAAATTGCACACAAGTGAGTAATGTGAGATCTGGCCAATACTGAGAGCTGCAAGGAGTGTCCTTCAATAGCATCCTCTGGGTCAGAGAAGGATACTTCTCAACAGTTACTACTCACACACATCTAGAATACGCACTGGCTTTGGCATCCTTGTCTCTAGCTCTGCTTTCCCATTATTTCTTCCCCCTCCAAACCCCTCATACCCCAGTTGGGCAGAGTGTCTGAAACACCATTTATAAACCTATATCACTGTTTGATATTAGCAAGGCAAGGTCTCATTATGGTTGCTTGAATGTACAGAATGAATAATTCATTGTATATTTTCTGAGGATCATGTTCTTAATCTGTGTCAAGTTTCTAAAGCAGTTAGCATTTAAGAGTGAGAGACAATAATGTGTGTTGGTATCACTGTGAGCCACTAACAGGGAAAGTGTTTTAAAATGGATCAGTGAGTCATGAATGGTTTGGGTTGGAAAGGACCTTAAAGAGCACCTAGTTCCATCCCCTCTGCCGTGGACCAGGATGTCTTTCACTTGACTCAGAGCACCATCCAGTCTACCCTTCAACACTTCCAAGATGTCCAAGTGCTTCCATATATACCTTTTCCATTTTGTAAAGAACTTTTATTGAAACCTGTGAAACGCATAAGATCATATTAGTGTATATTAATTTAGCTAGGCATCAAATACCATAATTATTTAAATTGGTCATTTTTTTGTTTGATTTTTTTTGTTTTGTTTTGTTTTTGTTTTCATTTGGGTTTGTTTGTATTTGTGGTTTTGATTTTTGTTTTTCCCCAAATGAAAAAAGAAGGATGCAATAAGCAGGGTCACTTGTGGGTTTGTCTTTAGCAAAGACATTAAAATTTAATGTGTTAACAGAGATATAAAAATCTTAGTGAAACCTTGTTGCTTTAATCACTGCTTCAGGAGGAAGAAGTAGATCCTGGTAAGAGCAGAAAGGTGCAGAGGCTGCTGCAAGGCACAGGAGGAGAGTGTGCCAAAGTCACTGGAATCATGTGAATGCACAAGCGTACAGAAACCTGGGATGCTAAAGTCACTGTGTTTCATAGGTGGGTTTGGTTTGCAGTCTGTGACACATGGAAACATTGGAATAAAGTTTTTGTGAGACATTCATTTTTAAACCAGTATTTTAAACCTTTCTAAAAATACCTGAATGTCTTTGCCTGAAGTAAAGGATGTAGTCAATATTTTATTGATTGTTGAGTTATTAATATGACTTTTAAATCAGTTTCTTATTAGCTGAAAATGTGATCAATATGACTATTTTATTGATTCTGTATTACAGGAACATTGTCATTTTCCATGTCCTGACAAAATCCACTGTGACAGATTGAATTTATTCCCTTAATTTGAATAGGCTGTCTCATCATTAGGATACATTTTCTATTTTTTTTCAGTTTAGCACTGAAGTGTCTAATTCATTTACTCATGAAAATAGGTAATTATCTGTTTCTACCCCAAGATCCTCATGACTGTAAAAAATTTATAACAAGGTTGTAATTTAATCATAGGGATGATTGTCTTATTGTCCATAGAGCACTCATATGGATCATGCTGTAAGATCTGTGTGTGTGTGTGTATTTGTGCAAGTATGTGTTTTGTAAATATCTTTCCTGTGACCTTGCCCAAATCCTGCTGGCACCTCTTCTAATAACTCTCTTTTGAAGTGATTTTGTGCACTTGAAGAAATACCTTGTTGCACACCTCTGGACTAAAGTAGCAAAATTTTTGCTAGACATGCATGAAATTGCATGAAATTTAAACATTTATGACTTTGGTTCTTGGCTGCTATTGCTGCACAGGTTGGGAAAATTAAACATGATTCAGCTGGATCCTCACGAGAAGAGATTGATGGACAAATGGGATTTATCCATCATCCCTGCTTTTCCCTGGTCAAGTGGAAGATTTGGGGAAATCTGAGCAGCAAGCAAGTTGGAACTGAAGTCTGTCTTAGCAATTGCAGCAGGTAATTTCCTTGGGGAGGAGAGATGTTACTGGCAGAGGTCAGTAGATTATAGGTGTATATATATTTTTTTGTCAAAATATGGTGTAGATTTCCAGATAAAACCACACCATCTGGTAGCAGCATAAGACTAGGCATTGGAATTGAGGATGAAAAGTTTGAACTCTGGGTTGAACTGATGGGTTCAACCTGCTAATTTTTGAGATGTAACCATGTTATATTTACTCATGATTCTAAGCCTGATCCCATTGCCCCCACTTATGTGTCTAGTCCTTTGATTAAGATATTACCAGCCAGTTCTGAACTTCCTTGATTCACATACATGGCCAGACTTTAGTCAAAGTCCTAAATATTTGTTTTCCCTGAGTATGTATTTTAATTACTTTTGTAGTGTTTTATATTGAATATCTGAAAATGCCTGTGCTTATAACAGGCATATATCACAGTGCTCCATTAGATATGTGTATTACCCAAATAATGTGAAGAGAGACCTTTCCCTAGTAAGTTTTAAGTTGCTGTAAGAAGAAAATTTGTACTTTTATTGAATTTGCATGTGTAAGCTATAATACCAGAAAGTTTGAAACAAGTGCCTGGATGAATCTCTTAGATGATACTCCAGGTTTTTTTTTTTTTTTTTTTTTTTTTTTTTTTTTTTTTTTTTTTTTTTTGTTTAGGTAGCAATTAATATTTTTTAATTAAATTTTGTTTTTTTTTTTTTGTTTTTTGTAGTGGTATCTCTAGAGGAAACGCATTGAACAAAAAATAAGAGCATTAGGCCACTTGGTGGTGTAATATGCAAAGGAAAAGCAACTTGTCATGTTCAAGAGAAGGAAATTTACATAATAGACCATTTTCATTTGCTTATTATCTGATTAAGCACAGTACAAGACATTACATGAATGGTTACTTTTTAAAGACCTTTAATTTCATGCAAGTAGTCAAGCAGATTTTGTAGGATAAATTCTGGGTTTAGCTCAGCTCTTTCTGAAGGTGTTTGCATTCAAGCTATTAATGGTCTGTTAGTTCAGAAATCCTGATACAGTTCTCTGTGGGAAATGTATAATTTAAAAATGGGGAGGGCCACATGGGATCTACAGCGTCTCCCCACTGTGTGACAGCTTTGGTTTCCATCTGCTGGAGTCTGGAGTCCTTCACATTCCCAACGGGAGCAGCAGCTTCTCCCCAGGTTTGTACACTGCCTGAGGAGCTGGCAGGAGCTGTGGCATTGCAGTGCCTTGAAGGTGCCTTGAGCTGCACAGGCTGTGACCAGGAAGCACAGGGAATGGCCACCAAGAGCCCTTGCAAGTGCAGGTGAAACACATGGACACTTGTGCAGCGACCACCAAAGGGGAGGGTGATGTGTGCAAGGACACTTTGGTGGAGTCTATCTATATTTCTCCATGCAATAAGGAGAATTAAAGGTTCAGCTTTCTGTTACCTTTAGTTTAACTTCTTTAAGGAAAGTGTTTGAGCTCAGCAAGATGCCATGGGGTTTACAGTACAGTATGTGCAGAAACTAAATTTTATATTGTATGCACTGGTGTTCATGTCAAGGGAGAAAAATGAAGATTAAAGAGTCAGTGTAGAGCCACTCTGCAGATTCTAGCAGAAGTAAACAGTTTCTTTGCTAAATGGGATCCACTAAGGAATGTCAGTGTTAGTCAAAGAATTGTTCTGAAGTAGTAACATAATTTTCTTTTCTGGGGGAGAGAAAAATTGAGGGAAAATGGAAGAAGTTTCCATTCCTGTTTGACAGAAACATCAAACTAACAGTTAAGTTTTCAGATTGAGGAAGGAAAAAAAATAAAGATGTTTTGGCTGGTATTTGGCTTGAGTTTGGTTTGGTTTTTTAGTCTACAACCTAGAAAGAAATAAAAATTAAGAACAACTTCAGCTTGTTGAAGGACTGAATAAACTGAAGATCAGATGTAGCTTTCTCCTTGATGACTGTACCATATTTAGGTGCTAAAAGAAATAGCAGTTCTCATGCTAAGTACTAGTAGCTGCTCATGTTAAGAACAAGCAACCAGCATATGTCCCAGTAGGTACTAATGTGCTTGGGAATCTTAGGTTTTGCTACATTTTCCTGTCAATCCAGAATGTGTAGTGGAAGTGAGACCTTCACATGTTGTCTGTAAGAAGAGGCTGACTCTTTCCATTGGTACAGGTGTACTCTGGTGGTTCAGAAGACAGACAACACCACCAGGGATGGTTATCGGCTGCTTACAATGCTTGTTCTGAAGGATAATGACATCCTGGATCACATTCTCCTGGAATACCTTCTGCACTCCACAATTTTTTGTGTAAATTAGAGCTGGAATATTTTAAACTTTCCGACCACAAGCCAGGTGGCAGATAATTGATCTTCTTATGTTACACATACTGTGTCCTGAAGCTTCCAAGTGGTACTGGCACCAAAAGATGTAGTATGGATGGGAACTCAATGTATAACATGCTTCTATAGCTCCTGTGATAGGCTCTGCAATTTTGTTCTCTGAGTGAAAACTTGGAGGAGAACAGCATAAAAAGAACATACTGTAAGGCCGATTGACCCTTTAGATTACTGATTGTATGTAACCAAAATAATATTATTTCAGTACCCAAATGTTTAGGACCTGGTGTAAACCATAAATCTCTTAGAAATTACTGAGAACTTTTTGATTAAGCTTCTTTTTTTTTTTTGCTGGGTTTTTTTTGGGTTTTTTTTCCGGTTTTGTTTTGTTTTTTGGTTTTGTTTGGTTTGTATTGTTTTGTTCTAAACCCATGTGATATAATACAGTTTTTAGAAAAGATTGGCTGAGGTCCAAAAGTGACAATTGGAGACAAAATGAAATTAAGTGAAAACTGTGATTTGTCTGTCTGGGTTGATTTACTAAAACTTTGAAGCAACTGTAGTTCTTTCAAAGTCTTTGTGAATAACCAGCCTGATGTGGAACGAGAGGGGAGGTGGATGCAGTCTGTGAGGAGGAACATAGCTCCACTGTAGTCTAATTATGTTTCTGTTTATTATACTGCACTTCTAATAAGAAGGTTTGCTGAAAAAAGTGTATGAAATGACAGCTGTATGATAAATTTTTTTCACCTTTAAAGAAAAAACCCTCATTGGCTTAAGGGAGATAGGAAAGGAGTTTAAGAGTTTAAACATGGAACTGTTCAGATGGAGTCTGTTTGGTTAGACCAAAATTCCTTATGTCATTGCCCATTAATGTTGTTGTAGCAAGTGTTTATGCATGAGTGTCCGAGAAGAAGTGGGTGTGATCAATTCAAAATGGCCATGTCAGACTGCATGAAGTATTTGCTCTGAGATATATATGGAAATGCATGTTTTATGATTTATTCTGACAGGGTATTCACGTTGCTGCTTTAAGTATTTCTCCAGATCTTTTCACAGTAGATGATCAATTAGTGCCTTACTTGTTCTTTCTATTAATTTTAAACATGGAAATGACAATATGGCCACTTCTTGCAGGACTTTTGTGTACCCTGTGAAATGAAATCAATCAGGTCAGTGATCTTTCTGGTTCTGTCACCAACAGGTTCTTAGAGAGCTGCCTCTTGCTGCAGTGCCTTCCTTCTCCCTTCTCTGGTAGAAGGTCAGCTGAACCACAGCCCTCTGGAGGCCCCAGGGCAAGAATCACAGTCTGATCCTGGAACTGGAATGCACTTTTATGTAGGTTTTTGTAAACTCTTCTTTCCCTTCTGTGGTCATTGTGTCTCCAAAGGAGACTGCAAATTCTAAAAATTGCTTAACATTTTATGAAAGTTTATGTAGAGTTGCATTAGGCAGTTTAAAAGTGTCGTGTCATGGTCAGGTCTGGATGTTACATCCCAGTGTTGGGCATTTATTTCTTGAAGGACTTTGTCTTGCATGCTGACAATGAAATGATCCATTGATGTCTGAAATTTTAAGCCCATGTTTTGTTTTTAACCATATCTCATGTCAGGTGGTTCCACAGGCTGATTGGACAAGAAGGAGTTTTCACATTTATCTGTGTTTTATATTTTCTGTGCATTTCATTTGTGTCCTTGTTTTTCTATACAGGAAAGCCTGAATTTCAGTCATAGTTATGGTCGTGCCAAATTGTCTTGGAAAACCAAAACTGATTTTGTTTAACCTTTTGTTTAAGCTAGCCAGTGTTTTTACCCTAAAACCAATGTATTTTTAGTCATATAACTTATTGCTTTCAGTTCTTTCTTTTTTGTTTCTTTGTTTTTTAAAGGAGTAATTTTTCAACCTTGTTGTTACAGGGTATAAGGTGAAAGAGTGCATTTTTAAGAGAATTAAGAGAAAATGGAAGTATACATGTTTTTTTAAGATAATATGATTATTCTAGTGGTAAAGTCGAACTTGTTACATTTTGAATGCTTTGTATATCTATCTTTTTTTTTTTCTGTTAAACATTGTCTATATTGATATGTCTGAACATCAGAGGTATATCTAAATGTGATTTCTGATCCCAAGCTACTCCTAAATACTGTTGTTCATAGGAAACAGTTCAGGAGGAAGTTCTACCCATATCTTAGATGGCACTTTCAGAATCCTTGCTGGATCAGCAATATTGCTGTATTTTAGATAATCTGTAACGGGCAAATGTTATTCTGCTTCTTGTAAACCTGTTTGTGATTTTGCAAGTGGGTGGTAGGTAAAAAGGACAATGCAACTTCAGAAAAATAAGTCAATATTTGGTTTGATTTAATTGGAGGCATAAATATAAGAGTCACAGTTATTCAACTGAAACATTATATTTATTGTTACCTACCAGAATTGTACATAGCAGCACTTCACAGTTGCTGAGTTCCTCTGGAGATGAAGTGATAATCTCTGGCTGTAAATTGTAAATTGCTTTGGGATAAAAGGTACTGCATAAATGCAAATCATTACCTTATTAAATGCGAGTGTAGCATAACATGGTTTTCAAATTACTAATGAGTAGTTCTTTGCAAGTCTGATCTCTTTTTAAAGATAAAATAGCACAAGGTTTATTTAATCATCCTAAAATGTTCTTATCTAGCACATTGTAATACTTATTTTTATTGCTATAAACAAACATTATTGAGAAGAATTGCAGGATTAAATAAGTTTACAGTGTTTTTCTTAATGTTTTGTTTGACACTCAGGTTGCTAGGTTGCTTATTTTTTGTTTAAATTGAAATAAATATTTTATTACAATATTTACTGAAATACTTTTTTTTTGGACTTATTGCTGTTTTTAACAAAATACTGAAGTCAAAATGTCATGAAATCTATTCTGGATGTGCAGAATTATTAAAGATGTTAACATCCAAAAACACTCTGAATGATTGTTTGGGGATATTCAGCTGAAGTACTGATGAATACCATTTAAACATATCTCTGTATAATTTGTATTACTTCATTTCCTTTCCCCCATTTATATATTTGGCTTTTACTAGAGTGAAGGAAGAGAAGTTAACAAGACTGTAATTTAAAGGAGAGTTTTCAGCAGCAGGTTGCAAGGTCATTAAATTCTTTTCAGTCTAATTGTAGTTTTTAGAAAGTGCTAGGATCTGAGTTCTACCTGACTCAATTCATCACTCGTTTGACCAACCATAAGAAGACAAATACATAGTTACATAGCAATGACTGTAGGTAATATGCTTAAAATTACTTTGTTTCACAGACTTACTTTACTCAGGGAAGAAATGGATGAAAATAGCAAGGTTTTAAGAAAACATTGCTTGGAAAAAGGCCATAGCTAAACATGTCCTGGTAAATGGAGCAAATGGGGACAAAACTCACAGATAATTGGAAAATTTGGAGTTATTTTAACAGTTTTGAGAAAAGGTTGATGAGGAAGGACATGACAAAATAGAAAAAAATCTGTAACACTTAGGCAATGATGCAAGAGGTGTTCCCACAACATGTAAAAGTTAATTTTTTTGGACACTGAACTTGTAGCAGATCCAACATAGTTTCATTTTGTGTGGAATGACACTTTTTTCATAATAGGTACTTATATATTTTTAAGAACGCTGGATGATGTATAAAAAAAGATGAAAGTTTAATGCATGTGTATTTTAGCAAGTCTAATTTCACTCTCAGAGCATGTTCACATCAGGTAAACACTGTCATTCTGTGTTTTTATTTGATTCATTATTATTCTCACATAATTTGTGATGTAAAACATGGGGAAGGAATAATGATGATACAGGAGTAGGCAATATGGTAAAAACTGGAACATTTTCCAGAGGCATATTGCTAAGACAACCTCATGGTCAAAAAAGAACAAAATTCAGGAGCTTTGTGCTTGATGTGAGTACACATAGATGAGACAAGTTGAAGGGTAGTAAGCATCTATAAAGTGCTGTTTTTGTCCTGTATTGCTGCATCTAACAGAGTAGCTATGAAGACAGAAATGATGGGGCATTATTAACTCACACTCTCTGCAGAACTTTTTCTTGGTCTATGTTGCAGTCACATTTTTGATTTGCTCTATTACCACAGCAGCAGTAGGAGCCACTCTACCTGAGATTTACAAAAGCTTCTGTTTTAACAGCTTTTTGCCTTGGCCTCCCAGCTACAAACTGCCATGGTGCCTTGGGGATAAACAGTGAAGGAGTACAGACAAAAGTTATAATACTTAATTTAGAAACGCTACTCCCAGCTCAAGATAGCAGTTAAGCCTGACTTTAAGATTCAGGGTTCAGAATTCAGATGCAAAACTGTGTGGCTGTGATATTTGCTCTTACATTGCTTGGGTAGGAGCAGAAAGGAATAGGTGCAATTTTGTTGAGCAATTTTTGAGGTTCCTTGCATGAAATTCTTAATGGTTTTAGTATACCAGAAAATTTAATGGTATTTCCTACATACAGTTTGGCTATTTTAATTTGTATTTTTATATGCTATGCAATAAAGATGAAGTTAGTATACGCAGTAGTCCATTGAGCCCATTAAGATGCTCCATATTTAATCAGCTTTTCCAAGGAGTGGTGGAATGAGAAGTTAATGTCAGATCTAAGGCCCACTATGGGCAGAGAGCCAGGGCAGGATAGAACATCAATTATACAGGTGCCTTATCTTAAGCATACATTATATGCTGGGGCTGCAGGTCTGTTAAGAAAAAACAATCAAAGGACAGGTAAAGTCTGACCCCAAATCTTACTTAAACCTGAGTTTTTTCCTCCCTCTGATCTCACAGACTCTTTATTTTATAACAAGTATTACACTACGTTGCCTCTTCATTATTTTTGTTTTCTTTCATCTCTTGCTGAGTGTCTTAATTTATTTTAGATTGTTGCTCAGTACATGATCTTGAAAGACATATAACACCAAATATAAACAAAAAGTAACAGCCTGTACTGTGAAATGATAATATCTGCTAAAAACTGAAGGATGTGAAGTAGAACAGCTGTATTCTACTTGATTTGAAATTATTTTCTGCTTCTACTACAGTTTCCCATGTAGGTAAATACAGAAATAATACAGAAAAAACTGTAGATAAATGACCCTTTCTTTCTTTATCCTGTTCTTTGGATATATAAAGATTGTGTAAGGCTCTGGTCTTCAAAACTAACATGCAGATCTTCTACAGCTGCTTGTTGATGCCTGACTCAACAATGCCTGAACACCTTTTACCTGCCTGGAGGTGTCATGGTGTATTTCACTGAAGTGATTAAAATAATCCTTATTTTGTGAAAAAACTGTAACTCATAAAGTGAGTCTAAGCATTTATTAAGGATGAAGATACCATGAAGTAAACAGCTCTCTCAAAAGGGAGACAGTATTTATTTACCTTAGGCTCTCTTGGTCCTGTCAATATCACTGTATTAAAGTGTTTCACAAAAGTACAGCACTTCCTTAGCACAATGACGTGTCGAATAGACTCCCCAGGCTATTGCAGACTGTCAGAACTTTATCATTCTATCAAGGATGCTTGTTTATACACCTCGCAAACCAATCTAATAAACCAGAGTAGTTGTTTTTCTAGAGTAAGTTTGGCATTGAAATCCAGATGACAGTCCCAGTATTTTCACCTGGTTTAGAGGTGAATAATTGCCTTGAATATGCTTCAAGTACATTTCATTTTTTTAGTAAAGAAGTTGTATGGGCTGTTCTTAAATACTGACCTTGTCTCTGAAATTCTTTGACAGCTGTTCACTGACAGCTTGCTGTACAGACCACTAGATACCCACAGTTTTTATAATTTTAGCCAAAGAAAAAAAGCACCTGGCTTGATTTGGCTAAATTAGGGAGCAAGGGTGTGGATGTCATGACATCTTTTAGTCAACAGACAGCTGATTAAACTTGTTCTAGAGTCAGAAAGACTCTGCTAATAGAGTCTAAAACCTCTTTGTTTTAGAAACAGCTTTGACCATAAGCTTTCTGTTATTTTCCTTATACCAAGAAAGTTTATTCTGTGAATATGAGATTCCAGGCACTTTGCAGCCAGGATGAGCTTCTGTTTTTGTTACACCACCATCTTGGCTACCATGTAAGGGAACTGAGATTAGGTTTTACAAAAGGTAAAAGTACTTGAGTCCTTGTCAGCCTTGTTGCTGGGGATTTCCCAGCCCACACCAACGTGTTCTAGAGATCAGAAGTTGATAGAAATACTTGCTGATCAGCATTTAAGAGTAGCAAAGCAGGATAGATTGCTTCTCCTCAGTAATGCTGTAGTTTATAAACAGTTAATGCTTCCTCCTTGGAAGAATATAGTATAGCCCACATGGTGAAAAAGACCATTTCACTCTTTTACAGTTGTTAACACAACTCCTGGAGTATTTTAGACAAAATTCAATCAAAACTCAATTTTGTTCTGGAAATCAAGTTACTTTGGGATTAGTGCAAACAACAGAAGAATTTGAGCTCTCTGTTGGCTTTCATTATAAATAATTCCGAGTTCTGTGCTGTAGCCTTCATTTGCTACCAGGCGATCCAGAGCTTCAGGTAGTGAAAACTCACAAGAAATAGGAGGAAGATGTATTTTGTATCAGCTGTGAGAATATGCTGTTAGAGTGGCACCTGTGCAATCAGTAAGTTAACAGCAGAATCGAGTTTATTGTTTACATCACAAGGAAGGCCAAACCTGAGGCACTGCAGCCACACTTCTGAATGATTTGTACTGTTCGCTTCCAAATCCATCTGCATAAATATGCTTCTTTGCAGAATTTAGATGAATAGAAATGCCTCCTCTTTGGCTTTATTAATGTCATCCATTTTTAATAGAGGGGAAAATTGAAATAAGTTCTTTATGTGAAGTCTGTTGAGGAAAGGAATCTGGGGAAAAAACTTAAAAGTTAATTTTTTTTAAAATCTTGAAATCTTGTGCTTAGTAAGTGTTTAAAAATTTCTGGCAGTCCTGTTAGTAAAAATAATTATTCACAGCCTTCTGGGTGTTGTGGATCTTTTCATTTTATATGTTCAAAAGAAAGGGGGATTCTTCCAAATCCTCAAATGTACAAAAGTACATTAATTTCATTTTCATCACATTTCTTCATGGCATTAGATTTGCATGGATTTTTAACCCAGAGATTTAGCAGTAGTGTGGGAAGACAAGTTCCTCCCCCACCTTTTTTCTTTTTTCCTTTTTTTTCCAGGAGGGCATTTTGGGTCATTTTAGATGAAAGAAACTTCAGTTCATACTATTATGTTGGTTTCCTGGTTCAGTTTTGGGTCATTCTCTGGTGGACACACAGAAGAGAAAAATGTTGGCAACTACATTGGGCTTCTGGATTGTTGTATTCCTTTTCATTTTAGCACAGATTCTAGTTAATAATTTGAATATCATCAGCTTTATTTCTCAGGTCAGTCCTACTGATTATCCTTTTGGGAAGAAGGATGTTTATTAGTGAGGACTGGTTACACAGAACTCTGCTGGTCAGTGGAACTGTAAGTGATGGATTTTGTTTGTTTGACCAGGGGAATGTGGTTCCCTAAGAAGGCAAAGGACTCACACAGTTTATCTAAATGCAAGATAGCACTGCAGTTTAGAAGAACAGTTGCAGGTGCTCCAAATGTTTCCTGATGCAGAGGCCATAAAGATGTCCACCAAACATGGGTTTTTGTGATGAAGCCTTTGCTTTAGAGCTCAGTGTAATGTAAGGCACAGGAGGAAAGACTGGTCAGTGTTTGCACAAAAGGGAAATTCTGGTAAATTCCACTGTTAAGTGAGTAGTACCTAAAATATTTGACTCATCAGAATGAACAAATTTTATCTTTTGGATAAAAGAGTTTTCCTGGAAGGAAATGATGAAGTGACCTCTCAGTGTGAATTCTGTGTTACATCTACTGGAGGTGCTATGGCAAATCACACACTCTTTTAAAATAGATTATCTAAATGCATTAGAACATATAGATGTTGTTGGCCATTTACATGGGTACTTAGGAAGAACACATTCTAAAACAAAGACGCAGAAATTTCTGGTGTCCATAACGAATTTGGTCATATTCCTTCTTCCCTATTTATTTTTAGCCAAATGTAGATTTATATTTCACTGTCCTTTACTATTCACATAACCACTTGCTAGATAGTTAATGATGGGTCTGTGACTCTGGGAGTGACTGGCACACTGAGTATTCTTGATGACAATTGGTACTTCATAAATGTAGGCTATTAATAGCCAAAGAGCTTTATTACTTGTTCAGAGTTTTATGGACCGTTTCTCCTCAGAGAAGAAATTTTCATATGGGAAGACACATAAAAGCTGTTCCTTATTCACAGAAAATACACATAGTACTGCTTATCTAAACATGGCTGGCATCAAACTATAGCAAATAATTTCTTGGCTTGTAGTTCCTAGTCCTTTGTTTCGGAGAGCACTTGCTCTCCTACTTTCTCGCGGGGATGTATTACCATGCCTTTCTTCCTGTGCCCTTGACTTTCCAGCCGCCTACTTTTTTTTGCCTCTGGCTGCTTCAAGTTGCTTTTATATAGTTGGATGTGACTGCCAAAAATTATCAGGCTGATTTTAGCATTGAAATGTGAAGGAAAACCTCAGTCCACGTGGCCCAACTCCTAGAACTTTAGGGCTGTTGGGAATGGTGGCTGCCTTTCTTGGCTGTTACCATAAAAAAAGGCCATTGAGCTGCTCTCATAACGTCACGTGTCTCCAGTACCTGCCAGCCTGCAGACAGCTTAGAAGACCACCACTAGGTCAATTCTCCCTCCTAGAGAGCTGCCTGATCATCAGTGTAACAACAATTTATCCATGATAAACTGAAGAGTTCACATGTCTGTTCGTGCACCTAAGGACCTTGGGAAGATAACTGGAGGCTTTTGTGTACAGGGAATGTCAGGATTGTGCTATCCCCTTTTTGACTAATTTTATTTGATAATAATATCTATTGGTTCTCCAGAAATGCTGAGATTTGGATATAAATGCAAGGATATCTGACATGATTTCAAATTTGATAATCCAGGAACTACTGCTTCTAAGTGGAACTGAAGTTTGATATTTCTTTGTCTTAGTTCACTGTCAAATGCATATTCTCTTAGTAGTTGGGAGAATATACTTTGTGGATCTATGTTTACCTACTATCATCTAGAATTCACGATTTTTTGTTCTTTGTGATTATTGGACCAAATTAGCAGCACGTTGGATCTTATCTTCATGTGGATTTTGGTATCCCTAGTTCTATTGTTTAGCTTCAGTTAACTAGGGTATAACAGTTATAAGGTTGCCTGTCTGATGTGTGCTCTGGTAGCTGCTTTGTCACTATATAAGCCAAGGGCCCATTGTGCTAGGTGTTATAATTACCCACAGAAAGATGGTCATTGTCCAAAATACCCTGCCATCTAAATGCAAACCAGAGTGGGGCTTCAAATTTTTCTATTTTGAGTTGCTATTGCTCAGAATATTTTCCTGCACCTTTACCTAATTGTACTTTCAGTGATTCAAAATGTGATTTACATCAGCTCTTAGTAGAAATCTAAAGCTTTTAACTTAGATGGCTTCATTTGTCCATAGATTTGTGCTTGTGTGATCTGTCATATGCCTGGGTTAAAAATAAATGAAATTTAGAGTAAATAGAAAGTGCAGCCCTGCATGGGGTTGCTGTTGTATTTATGTGCAGTTAGACAGGTGCTTTCAGGCCCCACCAGTTCCCTGAGACTGTCACTGTGCCCAGCAGATCCAGTTTTTCTGAGGAGCAATTAATATGTTCATTCTGCGCTTATACAGATTAGAGTTTAGAGTGATGGGGCAGAACCTTGTTGAGGCAGACTAGGACTAAGCTGGTGGGGTTACAGTGTTTGCCAGCCAATGACTGGAGGGTCTTCTTTCTCAGATGTTTCTGGGAGAACAAAATCATGTCTGTGTTTTATTTACATTGTTTATATTCTTTTAGAATGTCTTATGTCAGCCTTTTTTTGGATGTGATTCCTCTGAGGTAATTGGAACCTTTATTTTAATGATTTAATTATTTTGGACTTTTTGTTGACATTTTTTCTCTATACTCAATGCTAATTATTGATGCTTTAATCCTGATATTATACACTGCACTATGAAGCAGCCATTGAAAAATAATTTAATGTAGTGAAGAGAAGAATGAGGGTCTAGTGAGATATGAATATTTAATGAAGGGAGAGTGTTGCAATTCAGATAAACATAATGGATGATTTAACGTACATGAGAAATGAATATCGTCTCATTTATGTATTTGCTGTCATATAAGCCAGTAAAAAATACTAGCTTTAAAAAGAGTGGGTAATTTTTACTAAATAAGTGGAAACTATGTGCATAGTCCTTAATTGCTATCCTCATCATAGCAGCAAAGTTAAAATATGTAGTATTACTTTGGGGATGCTGTTTTGGATGAAAGAATGCTATTTTTCAAGGCTAGCGGAAAGTATGATTAATGCTGTAGAAATGAAGTATTTTGATGTTTTTATGTGTGGAGTTACTTCCATACCACTATAAAGATTTAGTCCTGTGTTGTAAATGAGCTTGAGCTCTGCAGCTCCTTGTATAAAATCCTTAAAGGTCATGTCCCTTTTAGAAATTTCTAAAAGTAATGGAGCGGAAATAGCTTCCTATTTCAAATCTTTCTAGCAGAGGCAAATGCTGGATGCAGATGCAGCTGGTTTCCATGGCAGTTCTGTTTTTACTGAATCTGGGGTATTTGCCTATTTTCTTCCTGATGCCTGCCCTGTTTAGTTGCTGGTTTACAACTGCTGCCCCAGCTACTTACAGGCAGGTGGCTGTGTACAGCTGATGTGGAGAAATGACAAATGAAGTTTCAGTTTAGGCAGTGCTGTTTTATGAAGTGGTCTGGTGGTTTCTGGGTTTCTTCCCTTTGGGAAGAATGATGGAATCATTGAAAATTAACCTTCTATCCAATAGGAAGGGTCACACTTTGAGCTAGTTTGTGCTGGACAGCTTTTATTTAGTGCAGCAAGGTTCTGATGAAGTCAGAATGAGGTGATGCAGAGAAAAAAGATTTGCAATCCAAAAGCACAAGATAGAAGACAAAAGATAATGACACTGTCATTAACAGAAATAAAATGAAAGAAGTAGTTGAATGGAAGGGTTTTATGAGAGGAAGCAAGAACAGGAATGAAGTTAAGAATAGAAGACCAGTGGGGCATGACTTCGGCCTAGAAGCAGGACCAAGCTTAATCACCTGAGAGGTGGTGGTACAGAAAGTTAACTTGATCATTCCTTGTTCTTAGTGATTTTTTTTTCTGAGAAGGTGTTGTGAATAACTATACATTTGTCAATTACACAATTTGTTTGGAGAGATTACAGTGGTATTTCATAGCGATGTCTTCCCATTTTTATCAAGCTTTTAAAAAAATCCCATTTAATGCTGAAAATGAAGCACATAGCAATTGAAAAGAAATATTCTTGAAAGATGCAAGACATTCAGGACACCAGATGAGAACAGTGGTGTGTAGCAATCTTTCTTTTTTCCTGTGAAATGTGTTGGAAATCTTCGCCACAGTGGGGTAGTTCAAAGTCCAGGTTTATAAAGCTATTGTTTGCAATGCAAATGTGGAAACCAACTTTGTCAGTCTTCACTCCAGTTCTGCTCTGCAGCGTAGAATCCAGGAGAGCTTTGGAAACCCATAGCTAACATTGTAATGGTGTATGGCTTTACCACAGTGTGAATTCCTTTTAATGTCAGTTTCTCTATGGGGGATTAGCCACCACAGATGTCACAGATCCTGGGAATATCTTCCATGATAAAAAAAGGAAAGCTGGCATCTCAACTGTCATTTAATAATCTACAGACTCGTTAATTTATGTTTTATGATATTTGATACCTACAGATACAACAAACCTGTTCTTCAAGTGCTTGCTGCTTTGATTGTAAAATGTGTGTTAATTTATGTTCTTGTAGAAGAGTTAGATTATAAAATGCCATGTATTCTTTGCTTTGAATTTTTTTAACACACTAGTGGATAAATCAGAAGCGCTGATTTTCCCATTTTCTATGTCTATATATAATTGCATATATATGCAAGCCTCTTTGACTTATAAATTCTCCCTGCCTTTTTTCTCTTTGCCCTGTGAGTGTTAGTCTAAAATGCTGGTTAAGGTCAAAACAAGTTTATGCCAGTTAAAAACAGCCATATGGAAAGTTCCAGCCCTGAGCCCCATAAGCTATGAGGGAGGAATTTATGGCCTCACAATGCTCCCAGTGCTTCTCTTTAATTAACTACTCTAAGCATCCTAAAATTCTCAACAGCAATCTGCCTGACAACAGGGAGCCCTCTAGATCTGTATATAGTAGTAATCACTCTGCCCAACAGTATCTTACATAGATGGGTATATCAGGTGTTCTGTGACCTCCAACAAACTGTCTCACTTCTTTGTTCTGCACTGAAAATGTGGAAAATAAGTTGATTCAATTGTTTTGCTGTTATTTAGGGAAAGCATATCCCACATTCTACTTTTCAAATTTTACTTGTAGAAGCTTGTTTGTTTCTCTGTTTTTAAGAAACTGTCAAAAAGACAGGATTCCACAATTCTTTTGGGAGTGTAAACACATGTATTTCTCTTTTATGAAATGTTTTTCTTTCCTATTGAGTTTCCATTTTCTTTGCTTCAAAAGAAGGACACTTAGATATCCTCTGGAGGAAGAGAGACAAGTGTGACACCAGACAGAATTTAATCCTGTCAAAAAGGAGGTGCTCGAGATCTGTGATTTGGCTTTCTTTATATCTGTTCTTTTATTATAAATAACTGACTCTTGTTATGATCCAGTTCTCCATGTATTGCTACCTGCAAACTTTATCATGTATTATGTATTTTCTTCTTTGTCAGTGTTAAAAGCATGAAAAACCACTGACCACAGTTCATCTCATCTTAATAATGACTTGGTTTTTAATTCACTTGTGTTTGCCTGTTCAGTTCTAGTTATTAATTTGACTTAAGAACAGTTATAAATCAAAACTCTTGCAGCAATTGAAGTGTTTTATGTCTGTGCCTCCCACCTTCATCAACCAAATTTTCATTAATAGAAGAGACTAGGTAAATCTCATGTAACCTTTATGATTTCTTTCAAGCTGCCTTTGATTAGGAGTTATTTATGCCCTGTAAACTTCTAAAAATTTTCTTCATTCAAATCTTTAAAATTCTGGAGAAAGCTCTTTTGTAATAATGACAAAAGTATTATTAGGCATGAGACAATTGTCATCTATTTTTATAATGATTTATATGCAGGGACGTTAGTGTATTGTTGTCTGGGACAAATTGACTATCCTGGGACACTAATTCCCTCACAGAACTTAGAGGAAGCTGTAGCACTTGTTGAGGTTTCAGGTAAACATTTTCAGGTTAAACTTGTACTGTACTTTGTGCTAGTAGATGGTCTGCTTCCAAACTAACCAGTTTAGAGCAACGTTGGGCAGGATTGCAGATTGTATTAGGAATATGTCTAAAGAGTGTAAGGTTTTGAGGAAAATTACAAAAAGGTACAAAAAATTAAAGCTCCTTGATAATTGAAATTCTAATGTGTGGCTACAGGGGCACTAAAAATAATGACATCTACTTCTATGAAATAATATTACTGTCTTTGGTTCCAAGTTTCAGTTTTCTCTCAGGCAGAGGTAAGTACTGATCAATTCATTATTGTGGAAAAAATGCCTGGAAATAACATGGCCTTTGGAAGATTTAGGTATATTGCTTTTCATCTGGTTGGGTGAGACAATGTTTTTTTGTTTAAAGAAGCGGTGAAAAACAGTGTCTGAGTTACAATAACATTTAAAACTTGAAAATCTTGTTAGCTTGTATTACTTTCTTTTTGAAGCTAAGTCCCAAATCATCTTATTTCTTCTTTCACCTCTATACTGACTGTGTCATTACACTGATGAACGCCCTGATGTATCTGTTACCTTTTTTGATACTGACCAGAATGGGTAAGGGTCTCAGATGAGGATGGAATCACAGAGTCATAAACCATCTCAATCTGAAGTGACCTAAAAGCATCGTGAAGTCCAACTCCCTGCTTCTCACAGGACTACCTAAATATGTATGAGAGAATTTCTGAAGCTACAAAGGCAGTTAGACATCTGACTGAAAATCATTATTAACTGAATACTTCACTCCCTTTCTACCTTTGAAAATCTTGCTGTATAATAATTTTTCCCTCTGGAGCTGTCTGAATAAGAAAGATAACAGATGTCTATGTATTGTGATTGCTTACCCAAGACATTGCTGTGTAAATCTAGTAAGTGAGGATCAAGATACTTTGTGATATGCTGTACCATGTCAAAACAGTGGCTAAATCTTTTCACTGAAGTGGTGATTAAGAAATTTATATTTAATCCAAATAGTCCCCAAGTGCCACTACAAAGAAGTAAGACATAATTGCATTATTGCTTGTGACATAAATTGTATGCAGTACAAGTCAGAATAACATGCATTGTATAAAGATTTTCAGTATCAGCTTTATTAATTGAGAGTTGAAAAATTCTGATGTATTAACGTGCTAAAAACATTTCTGCATTTTGAACTTCCATGTGCTTTGACTTAACAGTGACTCCAACAAGGGTGACATTAATAGAAAGATTAATATTTTGCTGGTTTCCAAACTTCCAAGTATATACAACCACTGTTTCTGCTCACTTCAACGAAGAAGTAGGACAGGTTCAGTAAAAGATGGAGTGTCTAAGGAAAATGAGACTGGGTGTATGAACAGAAATTCAGTAAAGTGCTCACATGACCCAGTCCCAGTGGCTTTCAATGAAACATTTCCACCTACGAGTGCCTATATTGCTTAGGAAAGTGAGATTGAGCCACATCGACACTTCAAAATGTTAGTGCCTTTGTAGCCTATATATGTGTACTTGAGTTAGCTTTAATCTTCAGCAGCAGCAGAGGCGAGGATGTCATATATGTGGGTTTTAGCAAGGAGCAGCAGCCAAAGTGTGTGTCCATTAAATGGATTATATCTCATTTTGTAGTCATCAATATAGTTAGTGCCAGGTGACTTTAGCAATGTTTTTAACTGGGCCCATGAGATTAAGTCTAGCAAAAGCCCATCTAATTCTGCTGTCATCTTTACTGTGCATGCCTGCCATTTGACTCAAATCAGTGCAGTTCTTGTGAAAATGTTATTTCAGGCCTGTCAGATGAGAGACACATGCTTTGATGTGACCATATGATTGTGGGTGACATATTTGTGGC
>VRYO01001792.1:1327788-1392788 GCA_009812075.1 Sialia sialis | reverse complement strand
TATTCTGAGGATGTAGAAATAATTATAAAATAATATTGTTATCACACACATCCTTTATTCAACTATGATCTAATCACAGTTGTAATTAAATTTTTAAACTTTTAACCTATACATTTTTTGCATTCATACTTGCAGATTTCTGCATTCACACTTTCTTATTGTTTTCTTTAAATGCACACATAAATTATTTGTCTTTCTCATAAGTCAGTGAATAGAGCTCACAAAGATTTTGTAAAAGGAAAAATAATGCAATCACATTTTTCATGTTACTTTTAGAAAGTATTGTAAAGAAGGCTTTATTCACAGTAGGGCAAATAGATGTTAGCTGTTTATACAGTTGCAGTAATGGATAATTGTTACTGAAGCTTCTTACCTGAAATAAATCCACCAAAAATGTGTTTAAATTCTACTGCATGGAAATCTGTTTTTACAGATGGTAAGGATTCCCATAAATGCCTGGATAGTTATATTTCCAGTAAGGATGGGCTTTTTTCCCACTTCAGAAGGGGTCAGAAATCCCTGATGCCAAGAGGTGCATTACTGGGGTCTCGCACTGGGGCTGCAGGATCCTGCTAAGGCAGCTCTATTGTCTTGGGAATCCAAGCTAACATATTTTTATGTGACAGTACCATACAGTTACAGCACAGCATTAAGACCAGCTTTGGGAACTCTAGGATGGGCTGTATTCCTTGTTCAGGGGGTGTTCTGTAGTACTTTTTTTAAACCATACTTTTTTGAAAAGCAGAGAGTCTTTATTTCTCTCACGTTTTCCTTTGTCCTTTGCTGTTGGAGGTCACCTATAATAGAGATGTGCTTCCTACTGACTGTTGTTGCAAAGAGCTCTCCTCTAGCTCAGGGTTCTAATCAGAAGCTGAGGACCCACATATCCTTACTTCTCAGGAATGATGGCATTTAGGATGTTCCAGTGCTGAGATTTAAATGAAGAACACAGGAAAGATCCTACATCTCCAGAGAGGTTGGAGATGAAAATGACATCATAAAATTTTTTGCCAGGATGATTTTTAGTCCTGTTCTGTAAATGAGAACACCTGGTCTTGCTGTTGCAGAAGTCCTGGTTTGTGCTCAGGAGCACTCCTGCTGCAGAACAGATGTCAGAATTTGACTTCTGTGAATCACTGCTGACTGCAGTGGTGATTTTGAGGCTGTGTAATCTGAGCTCCAAGTTGTGATAATCAATCATGAAGTGAAGCTTGGACAAACTACTGAAATGTCTGTGGTGTACAGTAGAACACAATGCAGAAATCCCAGCGAGTCTGAGCAAATTGGCCTTACTGAGCAAAGAGGTGTGTTAGTTTAATCATAATCCTGCGTCAACGGCTCAGCAGCTTTTGGAATTGGAGCAGGCATCTTCACACAGAGCTGTGTTGTACCATGCGGACATAGCAAATCCAGGCACTCTTCCCTCAAAAGTATTGTGGTTCACTCTGTTCCAAAATACACAGAAGCACATCATATGTGACTACTGAGGTCACTGAAATTAACTTTCATTATGCATAACACCCAAAGAGCTGCTGCTTTTGTCAAACATGTCCATTATAGTTTTCCCAGCATCTCGATTCAGGCACTTAGTATTGTAAATACCCATTGTATGACTGGCTTCACTAAGAGCTGATCAGGCCATGGGATTTATTTATTGTCTGGTTTGTGTTTTCATTTGCTCTCATTCTTGGTGGAGGTAAAATGAAATCTGCCCAGTCCAGCTGCTGGTCTGTTAGTTGGCTGAGTAAGAATGCACATTTCCCCTCATATCATGTAAATATTAATTCAAAAACATTTCCAGGCTCTGGTGGATTCTGTAGCACTCTCAGTGGTATTAGATTAGATGTTAAAGATTTTAAGAGTTTGACTGAATAATATGTGAAAGTCTTCTAAATCACATCTGTGGGACAACTGAGGGATTGTTCCTTCGTTTGTAGTGCCAGATTTGGTGCAATGGTCTGGATAGTATGTCAGATTTCTAGTTGTTGGCCCAGTTTTCCAAAAATTGATCCTGGTGTATTAATGAAGTCATTGTTTTAGGCACTGAAAATGAGATTGATTGTTAGAAAGTGCTATCGTGAAAATAAGGATTTGGCTTACCCCTGCATTTCTACTTTGAAATAAATCAGCTGCATCAGCATTATTCTTGCCCCTTCCTCATTGTCTCTTTAAACTTTGCTGTTCAAAAATTGTTTTGGTCTGCTTTGCTCTTGAGCAGCTTCTTGGGGTTGTATTATTTTTCCTGTGGCATTTTTCCCCATCAGTTGTCTCAAGATTGTTTTCTGATTTAGCTGCTCTGCATTATGCTCACACCCTCATCAGCAATATATTATTCCTCCTGCTGGAGAAAAGAGAGGAATCACGTGCAGGAAATACAGTGGTGATTCTTTCCTGGGACAGCAGAGGTGGGTGCATCTGCCTTTCCAACTTGTAGACAGGAAAAGAAGGCCCATGTTGCACACAGGATACACTTAGCATATACAAACAGGGACACTGACTGAAAGTCAACCATCTTTCCTCTTACTGATAAAAGGTTTCCATTTACTCTTCTATTATTTCCATTATTATTTATTTCATTCAGAGATGGATCTTTTTCCTCCTAAATGCTGTAGACACCCTATTCCCTTGATCTCTTAGGTATTAATTGACTCTATCTTTTATGATTTTAGAGAATTTCTTCAGATTTTGTTTTCACTTTTCCCTCTCTCAATGTATTTTGTGGTCTTGCCTCTCTTTCTTGTCATGGAAGACAAACTGATTGGAGCTTTGACTACAAATTTGCCTCAGAAGCACATCCTTTGTTATACCAGGGCTGTCTTCAAGACTCTACAATATTCTTGTCATCTATGTGCTTCTTTTTTTGTCAAATCTTTTTATCTGAAACAAAAATCTTTAATGTTTTCTAAGATACTGATTTGGATGTTTTGCTCTGAAGTTGTAGAATTTCTGCGTTTAATATTTATAGGTTCATGAATTAATTAGTTGAGAAATGCTATATAAGGATTAGTAACTTATTAGGAAGAGGAGAGACATAAGGTTCTGCCCTCCTAAGGATGTGTTTTGTTTCAGTGTGTACTTGCCACAGAACATGCTGGTTTGAGTTTGCCATTACGTATTGTGGCACATGGATTCCAGCTTCTCCTATGAAATGAACTTAGATTTTCTTTGAATTCTTACACAGAAAGAGAAACATTTTCACCTCAAAGTATGCAATCTTCACTGACAACATCATTAATGATAGCTCTTGTCACACATTTGGCCTCGACTCCACCATTGCCCACACAGAAAATCTGTGACCTGTTTTGGACTTGACTGAATCTGGGGGTAGCATATACGTTGGGCTTTATGGTTTGGTTCCACATTAAACCAAGCTGTAAGCTGAGTTTCCATTTTGGTCTGAAAACCCCTCATCATTGAATTTGCAGTTTAGTAAATGGAACAAAATTTTAATTTAATACTGTCACTGAAATCTCCTTTTACAATGATGTAAACATATAATAGTTCTGCACCTCCTCTGTCCCCTTCTAAAATGTGGTGGGGGGCAGAGCTGGAGCATTGTAGCTCTCAGAAATTATGTTGAGGTCCAAACATCTGATATGGACTGCAAATAAAATGAGAAGGCATGTGAGGCACTAAGAACTTGCAGTTTTACTTACTTGGAGTTCAGGTTTTGGGTTAGTTTCTCTTGAATATCAGTGCCATATAATTTTGCATCTATACTGTAAAATGAATGTCTCCCACTGAGATCTGAGCACTCTGTGAATTCTTTTTCCAATTGGAACATTAGCATTGCTTTCCTCATCTGTAAAATGGGGCCAGTAAGCTTGTGTACTTAAAAAGCATGTTATGAACATTAATGTTGGTATGTTATGCAAATTTAAACTCCTCAGTTTGTTTCTGAATATGAATTTAACATACATACTCTTCTGGGCATGATTTGTCTTTGTGTCTTTTATAAGGTTGAGGACAGAGTCATAATGAATTTTAAATAGTGGAAAACACTCTTTTAAATCACCAAATCTGTCTTTTTGCAGATACCTTACTTTGCCTTTTCCTTTTGACTTTGTCTCTCTAATTGGTTTTATTAGTTGCAATAACCATTAGATCAAAAGAGACTTTGATTACCATTTGTTAAATCTGCACTGCACTAGAGAAAATCTTGGAGTTTTCTGTGCACGCACTCATGTTCAAGTGGTGATCATACTTATCTCTAATTGCAGGATCTTCTCTGCATTATGTAGTATCTAGGCTTCATTTTGGCCATTAGCTTAGGCTGAGAGCTGGCTGTCTACCATCTATCTTAGGGGGCTTATCTGCATTATCTGCTTTTTTTTTGGTTTAATGGTCCAATTTTCCATAACAATGATGAAATTTCAGTTCATTTTACAATTACTTTTTTACCCCAAGTTATAACCCACAAGAAATTAGCATCTCTAAGTTTCCCACAAAAATCCCCAAAGTAAGTCATACCTAGTATCTTTTAGTCCCTTACTGACAAAGTTTCAAGCAAAAACAATAACTTGGCTTTGACCCTGCTCTCTTCAAAAAGGAAGTTACTTCTGAGCAGCAACATCAAAAAGAATAAATAATTGTTTTTCTTTTTGTTGTTATGATATGGATCATCTGAGCAGTTAGTGGTAAGCAAGCTGTCTTTGATTTGTTTCAGACGCCCTAGTGCTTCGTCCTCTATTTATGTCAGCATGTTCCTGTTCCCACACCAGGAAAGTAGAATCCCTTGATTAAATTCATATTTGTTTTAATCTTTCCCTGTGTCTGATCTCAAGCTCAAAGATTCTAATGAAAAAAGTAGTGTATCCTGCTGGGAAGAGTGCTGATGTCAGACTTTAGTCTGTTTGTTCTGTTCTAACCTGATAATGCTGGAAATGCTCAGAACCCAAAAGCTCAACTCCAGCAGATTCTTAAGACAAAGATATTTTGATATTTCATGGAGGTTTATAAGCAAGACTTTTTCTTTGTAGAGCTAAATAAAACCAAAGCAAAAAACCCACCCAAAACAAACAAAAAACACCAAACAAAAAATGCAAAAAGCTTTGCAACAAATATTTATGATGAAGCAATTGACCACAACAGTGAACTTAATTAATCTGACCTCTATTTTCTTTATGTAAAGCAGGATTTTCCAAGTTCAACACTAAATCAGTGAGAATAAGGAATACTAATATGTGCTTAATTATGTTTATCTTTTGTAAGCTATATTAAGAAAGATTTACAGTAATTTTCTCACTTATTCATTTTCATAAGCAGAAATAAGCCAAGATGCATTATGCCCCGTGCAATGACTGAAAGATTGGTTTTTTTCTAAAACAATAAAACCTGAGACATAGCCAGATGCTCTCTTCTAGCGGGAGAGATTGTAGACGTTCCTGTCATTTTTCCCTCCCCTCAGCCTTCCCCATGCTTTCCCTTCAGCTGCCTCTCTGCTGGAAGTTTCTGCCCTAGAATTCCTGCAGGTGGAACAGAACGTGTGTGGTCATCATCTGGTCCAGTGTAAAGTCGGCAAACTTAGCTAAATTCTTCTCCTTAGTGGTTAAAACTAACCTGACTTGTCTAAGCAGCTGAAGAGGACATGCATGTCTCATTCTGCTGGCAGAGACATCCCAACAGTAATTTCCTATGGTAATACACATTTGCAAATCGAGCTGGCATTTCAGAAAAGCTTACACAGATGATGGAAGGTGCCATGTGCCTTGGTTTATAAGCTGACAGTGCTCAGCACCTTCAAGGAAACATTCAGTGTCTTGGAGAGGTCTGAATTAGAGATGACATTTTTTTCTCTCTAAATGAATTGTACAGATATTTGTGGCATAGCAGCCCTTGGTTTTACCTATGAGCTGCAATGATAATTGCTTTTCCTCAGCAATCCATATTTTCGGATCCGGGTATCTTGAAATTGGTGAGTGTAGGGAGTGATAACATACACAAAGGCATGGTGAAGTCTAATTCCCTCATTCAGAATGAGCTATTCTGAAGCAGTTAAAAGGTATTTTCTGAACTGTGAACTGGCATTTGAGTTTTTGCTTTATCCCAGTATGTCTAGCCTATATGGTTGTTTGGTGAGGGACTGGGGCAGATGAAGGTGGAAGGGAGTAGTTTCTTTCTTTATAATACAACATTGGAGTCAATATGAAATAAATAAATAACAAAAAATAGACAGAAGCACTTTCATGTGCTGACAGAAACATGCCCCAAGATACGAACTGCAGGATACAGCACTGCATGTGTTTCTTCTAATGGTCAAGTGCTTTATTGATGAAAATAGGAACATCTAGGTACTGAACTGTCTGAATTCCTTGTTATATTTTTGAGCATCTCAGTGTGGAATACAAAAATCCCGTTATAAACATCCATCTTTCAACTTGTGCCATGTTTTTATTGGCAAACCAAACGTGATGTGATAGTGCAAATCTGTCGAGTGTGTGGCTATTCAGTGTCCAGAGCCACACAACAGCAGTGACTGTAATTATAGAGAGGAGGGAGGCCCTTCCCTGCTGCAGGACAGCTGGTGAATGTCCTGAAGGGCTGTGAGGAGCATGTGTGCAATACATTTAGACATTTGTACTTGCAGCCTTGCCTAGCTGATGACTAATAATTGTGCAGACTGGACCAGTCTTTTGGTTTTGGATCTTAGCCAAAGTTTTCTTGGGCTAGCTACTTTTGGTTGTTTAGTTGAGTGATGTTAAGTCATTTTACCAAAGAGATTTTATATAAATAACCAGAAAGAGGCATTTAGATGCAAAGCATACAAAAGCTATAGCGACCCCTCAAAGATAACAGAAATCCTGGACTTAATCTGAGTATAGGTCTACAGATACCATTGTCAAAAGTGTCCAAGTACTGTTCAATGAGGAAATATTCAGAAAGGGTCCTTTTCAAAACTATTATAGAAGTGGTTGCACATAGAAAAACAAAATTATACTTTTAAGGAAGTTTTCACAAATCACAGATATAAAATCAATGGTCGAGGATTTTTGAGAGTTTTGTAATTGGATTCATTCTTTTCTCTCTTTTATTTTAGCTCAGTATGGAATTTTTTGTTTTTGTTTTTGTTTTTCTGCTATCTACCCAGATGGTTTTCTGTCCTCACTTGTCCCTGCTTTATTTTGGCAACACTGTAGACACTATATCCTCTGTAGAGAAACACCAACCTTGGCAATGTTCCTGACAGTCTTTTATCTCTCCCTATCCATATGGCACTATATTTATTGCTTAGAGTGTATTGTTTACTTCAATGATTAAGCAATAGAATGAACAAGTTGTAAAATATTTTCACATATTATTTTTCTATTCAGTGCTTATGTGCTGTTTTGTGCTCTAGGATAATTGCAGTATGTACGGTGAGATTTACTTCATTTGAAAGAGACCAGTGATAAAAGATGCAACAGATTTCACCCTAACAAATATCTCAGTTTGATTATTGTTCCTGGACCAGGCTTTTGTATGAGTGAAATGATAATTTAGTTCTTAACAAAATTGTTTTGAGACTTTACTGTTTAATGGCTTAAACTTTACTGTTTAATGATTTAATTGATACCCCACCCATAGCAGTGTTGGATGTTGTCATTGTTTACTTATAGCTGTAGTTTGGATTTTTTGACTGACTGATATATACAAGCATGGTAAATCTCTGCTCTTATTTGTTTTCAAATCTAAGGCCATAGCTATATTGATTTTTTAGCCTTTGTTCTTATAAATATATTTTCTAATAGTCTGCATGTCATTCACAGAACAAGCATGTAGCTGCTCATGCTGGGATTCTGTTTTGTCCTGAACAGTCTAGATTATGGATTGAATTCTGAATTTTATGAGAACCAGATAGGAATCTGTCTATAAATAGCCTTTAAATGTTGATGACCTTCCATTCTTCTGCCACTAGTGAAGGAGACAGATTCTTCCCTAAATGGTGGAACTTACATGAGCCTGTAAACAGAATCATGGAATACAGATTTTTATCAGAAATTCCATCATAGAAATGGGAAATCTCCCTTTAAATTTTTTTTTGTCAAAATAAAATTAATTCTACAACAGGAAAGTTTTGTAAAACAATCAGTTTGCAATGAAATAAAAATATTTACTACCATTTTTTCAGCTAATTTGGATGTGTTTTGAATATTCAGTTTGCACAGATATTTGTCAAAGCAAAGATATGGTGACATTATTAAATAGTACATCATTACATTCTATTTGTATTTTGGAACACTGATATACTGGTATGGGGGGGTGACTTTTTCAAGGGTGTCACTTGAGGCAGCTGACTGTCACTATGACAGATAACATTGCATTTGCTACAAGAGAGGAAAAAAAAGGCCAAACTGGCTCTACAACAGAAACTTTATTTTTTCTGGATTGCCGACACAAAAATCTGAAATGCAATCACAAAAGCTGTTCAGCTTCTGCTTCTACTAACCATTATAACATGAGGAATGATTCCTGCCACAATTTCTCATTGCAATGCACTGAAAACAGAGAGCCTATTCCTGTAATGTCAGAGCAATTGAATTAATCCAGTTATGTGGCTTTGGTCGGCTTGCTATTTTTGTTTCACCAAGTTTTTAATCTATTTTTGTCTATTTCTTTATATGTGCCTTATGTAGAAAGAGAAGCAAGCTGCTCTCATTTTTAATTTCCAACATCTCCTTTTGATTGAAAAACTATGTATTTGAGAGTAATAAAACAATGAAACTTTATACGAAACGGATTTTTTTTGGTTAGTAAATAGACATCATCACACAATAACTTTGGTATGAGTGAAAGATTTGAAAAATTATCTTATTTCCTGTCCTCAGCCCCTTTCTATGTACATAGTCTTGAAAAACAGAGCATGGAATGTAGATTCTGACAAGCTGAAGTTCTATATGGGCCTGAATACAATCCTCAGTTTAAAAAACATGGGAAAGAAAGTGGAAAACTACTTGGAGCAATTGAAGAGATAGGAAATGATGTTTTGTATCAGTCATGTCTACACCTACAGGAGACACATTTCTCCAGTGGAGATTACAGGCTAAATTTCCAAAGGGGATCATGAAAAGTATGTGCAGAAACACTCTTAAGAAGTAACAGAATTTATGCATGTACCTCCCACTCGCTGCTTTGAAAATCTGGCCTCACAAGTAGAAATGCTAAACTGTGTTAAAAATGTGTGCCTGGTAGGAATATAATTGATCTCTGAAAAGGCCCATGTTAGAGTCAAGGCACAGTTTATTTTTCTGCTTTACTATCAAAATGTGGAAGATTTTGTGTAGTTATGGAAACTTGTAAAGCTTGAACATTTTTCTGTTTCCAGTGTAATGTGCATTCATAAACCAGAGGATTTTACTGAATGGCTTCTCTGAGCTGAAGCTTATCTAATAGGTAAACCTGTACCTTCATTTCTGCATATGCATATACCTTAAATAATAAGCTATTTAAACTTAATAGTGGCTTTAGCCACTGCTCACCCTATAAAAGAATTTGGTTTTCAACTCACCTGGGTCTAACCTCCCATCCTTTCCTTTGAAATCTGCTGAAGTAGCTACTATCAAACATTTGTCTCCTGTTGGGTCATCACAGAATGTAACAAGCCTTTATCTTCTGTGTTAGGCCAGGTACTTTGAGTTCCACAGTTATTTCCCCACGACTCACCATTTTATCAATAGCTCTGTGCTGTCTGTAACCTGTCTGGGCTGTAGGTGCTGATACCACACACAGTATTTCTGCAACAATTTTCACTGTAAAGGTAACAAAATGTACTTATTTTTACTCCATCAGTATGAGAATTTAATTTTCTGTGTGTTTCCATAAATTGGTCAGTATCAGATGACTGTTCCGAGTTTCTCAAAGACTTTTCTAGAAAACCTTCCTACTCTGGCCTGTAAACAAGGGCTGTTGTGTCTGACTATGCAATTTTTCTTTAGACATTACTGGAAGCAATGTCATGGGGATTTTTTTTTGTATTTGTATAAAAAAAGGTAGAAAAAGCGTTGTGTCTTCATGAAATGGATATAAATAGTTCATGATATGATTTAGGATTTATGTCAATGAACTATATGTAATACAGTTCTGTATGCTAAATCTCTGTTTTAGCAAACCAGTGTCACTATATGAAAACACTGATACTTTCTGTAGTATTCAGGCAGCCTATGTGGCCTCACACATGTAGTATTTGACCAGCAGCATCAATACAGCTTTATCTCACTTTAAGTTGTAGTTTCACTTTTTCATTTGCAATTGTAATTGAAGTTGATCCAGTCTGGACAGAAATATACTAGGATTGCTTATGTGACTTAAAACTTATGTCTCATTGACAAATAATAGATTTTTAAACATTTCTAGTTTCATTATTCCTAGTTGTCTGACTAATATACCAGCACTTTAAAAGTTTTATCTCTATCTCTTGGCCCTCAGCTTGTTAGGTGACTTGAGAAAGTTGCTGGCCTTTTCTGTGCACCTATTTCTCTTCCTTGCCTCTCTTGTAAATCTGTTTAGATGACAAGCTTTGTAAGGCAAGACTATTTTACAGCATGTAATGTGGTATGGGGTGTCTTAAAAACTGCTGTAATGTGAATAATAATTTTTAATTTTTATTCCTGATATTTTTGTGTTGCCTCAGCTCTTCAGACATAGGCTTTGTCTGATCATACTGTCCTCTTCCAGCTCAGTAGGCCCTCTTAAGCTTTCAGGTTGCTGCAACATTCGCTGGTTTGGAGAATCAAATGACCCCTATACTTGGGGGCAGTCATGCACATAAATGCATATACAAAGACACGGAAATATTTCTCTAAGTCTAGTCTAATTCACTTCCTAATTGCTCCAGCAAATTAGTTCCCTAGCTGAATGCAGACTTTAGCAGAATTTCCCCTGGTACACTGTGTGGAGTGTACCATTGTCATTGCTGGATCAGGCCTTTAGAGTCATTAGGGTGACCATTGTCTGGGCAGAGTATCTGCAAAGAAGCCAGCAGAGTAATCTTATCAATTCAAATACCAGGAAACATCAAATACAGGTGTTTCAGTTCATATAATAATTGCAAAGCAGAGTCCATTTTGAGCTTCCTCTGTATGATTTCCTGGCTTTTTTCACCCCTCTGCTAACCTTGCCAACATTCCACATTTCTCCTGATAATTCTTTTAAACTCTCTATAGTCCATCATTCTTCAGTGTGTTCTTTTGCTTTTATTTCTTTTAGCCACTCTAATTCACCTGCCTTCCTTGCCCCACAGCAAAAACCCCCAGACCCTTACCAAAAGGGCTCTGTGCTCAATACCAGGTGTACAGTTCCTCCCTCCCCATCCTTTGACTGTCCTGCCCATTGCACCTGTAAGCTACTTGAGGCAGCAGCTATTTGAATAGAAGATTTTGGCACAGAACCTGGAAGAACAGGACTTGTACTGGGCAGGTCCCTAGGTACTAAGTAGTGCCCCCTACTTCAACACAAATAAATTGGAGACTGTTGTGGTTTCTTCACCTTCCTCATCTATTAAATGAACAGAGTACCAGCTGTGTATTTTAAATTATTTTTAGGTCTACACATAAAAAGGCTTTAGAAAAGATAAATATTAATTATTAGTAGTCATTAGCATTCCTGTGCTCTTATCAGTGATCTCATGTGCAGTGTATAGCATACCCCTAATGGCTCCTTTACCTTTTTTATTCAGTGGCCCTCTTAACAAACAATATTTAGGGAAGATAAGTGGATTTTCTGGAATTGGACTGAGATACATCTGCTTTTTCAGTTTAGCTCAGAAATTATTTTTTCCACATCACATACATTCTGTGTCTGTGTTTTGTATGGCTGACATTAAAAAGTCAGTGCGCATTAAATAGGAGGTAATAAGAGCAGACTGTAATTGTGAGAGGTCTTGTCCTGTGTAAGAGGCTCTTGAGCTGGGCTCAGCCCATAAAACAGGGTGAAAAAAGATGCAGGACTTAAGAATGAACTGCCCAGTGCTATACTGGCAGTGCAACACATTTTGTCCTTTTGAAAAGAGAATTGAAATGTAGACATTCTCCATTATCATACAATATGTTTAGGCTAAATCTTGGACCTGGCCCTAGTTTTTCTCTTTTTTGCTGGTGATTTAGCCACATTATTTCATTAATATCCATAGAATGCATGTTTCTCCACAAAGAACTGAGCAAAACAAAACAAACCCTTTAATGTATATGTTAAAGTCCTTAGCTACAGGAGCTTGCTTGTATTTGTAGGCACACTGATTTGTTTAGGTAAATGTAGAATAACCACAGAAAAGCAGTTGCAGGCTCTCCCAGCTCTGTTTCCACCTTCTGTAATTAAGCTTGAAGTTGTTTCTTGAGATCAGTAGTGGTAGTGAATGGAAATTGAGGAGTTCTGCTGCTGCTTACAGTGGGGACACAATTATTTGGCAAAGTTGAAAGTTGCAGCTTAAGTAGAAACTACTCATCTGAAAGATAAATTGATGTTTCTAGATTACTTTTTCATTAGTGTTTATACACCCAAGCTTGTTACTGGTGCTATTTCCTGCTGCTGGACCTATTTCTTCTGCTCTTCTGTGCAGGATGGATGGATGGATGTGCACTCATGGTTACTGTTATACAGGTCATCCAAGGATCATCTTCCACCAAGAATTTTAGTGCAGTAGACAGAACTGCATTATTTGGTGAATAAACATGAGAGAAATATTTTCAGAAAAGGTTTATGCATGAATGTCCTCATGCCACACTGAAAGATCAGTGGTGGATAAATGGTGCTTGGGAAATTCAATCACTTAAGCAATTTTATAACGATGTCTCTTTTTAAATTCCTTGTTCATTTCTGTGTTAGTCTGGATGCATGGCTCTTGGTGTTATATATCTCATTCATTATCCAGCATCTTGTGTTGCTAACCAAGAGACATTCTTGGGGATTTATGTTGCCTGTATCAGTCTCAAATTTGTGCTGAAAAAGAGAACTAGAAAGCATTAGACTGCTTGCTTGATTTTATACTTCCATAGTGCAGTGCATCTCCTTTCCCCTGAAGTATGTGAATCTTCTCTGTCTATTATTTGAGATCAACACAGAAGTTTTTAATCTTTTTCAAAGTGTAAACTATCTTTCAAAGAGTCTTGAAAGTTCATTTTATAAAACTAGATCAAATAGTTCTGACATTTGCTAGCTAGACATTTAAAGGCATAGTACAGATGCAAAGCCACTTTTCAGTGGGCGATTTGCTGTAGATAAAGGGCTAACCTGCATCTATCATTATAAACACAAGGAGTCCAGCGTGTGTTAGCAATGTCCTGGAGAGAAACATCATTTAAATGGTAATCCATCATTTAAATTTTGTGCCTTCTTATTTTTTCATGGAAGTAGGACTTGACATCAACTGAATTTCTCAGTTGTTTTTTAAAAAAATTTGCCAAAATCTAAAACTGCTTATGTTAATTGGTGAGTTTAGCCTAAGAAGTCCTTATAATAATCTTCCAAGTGCTTACTCAACAAATATGCTGAACTCAAATTGGCAAATTCAAATCCAGGATTGAATCAAATTAAAAATGAAAGATTTGTCTACCTTTGCACATAGACTATTCAAATGGATATATGTGCTGGTTGGGTAAGGAAAAAATGATACCAGAATCAAGGCTCATTGCCATGGTAGAGGTATATCTACTGCTCATTCCTATTGAATTTCACAGTATTGTATCTGAGAACATTTAATTGATTTAAGATCTGATAATTGTAATCTGAAATTGTTAAACTCCTTTACTGAATCAATAGGTAAATCTGAGTTCTTTAAATATTTGTAACAGGATATCTCATGGACTTATCACTGGAGAAAATATTTCAGTGCTTGTTTTTTCATGCACATCAGTGTGTTGGAAAACTGGGCTGTTCTGCCTTTTCAAAGGAGGTGAGTTTGGGTGGTACTTGGGCTAAAATGAGGCATGCTGTGTTGTCAGGCCTTTAAAATTCTTAAGACTGTGGCTAGCAGGGATGCTATTCTAAAAGAGCTGTTAAGACTATGTGACAGTTTCTCATGTATAGGGAATTGGATGCTAACTAATAATTTTTGCATGCCATCAGAAAAGCGATGGGTAACTCTTGCATGCCCCTATCTAGCTGGGTGCCAGAAAGCCGATGGATGTGTCTGCCACAGCTGTACTGGATGTATTGTTTTGGGGTGCCACAGCATTGCAATTACTCCTTATTACCTCATGAGTGTTCACATCCAGCTTTTGCTGTCTACTGAGCCCTTTAACGCAGGCACAAGCTAAGAGTTGCTTGACTAGTTAGTATTTTACAGTGTTATTTCCTAAGGATCTGTGAGCTTAATTATCACATTATGTCCTGAGTGATAAGGACCTATGCATTGCAGTCACACTGCTTGTTGATTTGGTTGTGGCTCACAGTTATCACATTGTTAAATCAGAATCTTTGGAACATTCATGACTGTGTGGCCTGAATATTTCAGTCCCTTCACTAGCCTAGATAAGTTGCTCTTTTCTATAGTAGCCCAGTTCTGTTTTTTTACTTACTGCTGTGCTGAGAATAGTTTCCAAACTGCTTAATTGCTGCATCACATTCTCAAATGCTAGAGGGAGATAAATATTATTATCCTGGGTTTACTAACAGGAAAAAGGGCAGTGGTGGTATTTTCTTAAAGGCTGCGTCAGAAACTGGAGATGTATTAAAGGGCAAATGTGCTGTAGGGACTGCTGTGTGTGCAGGGATACCTGTGCTGGCTGTAAATAGGACTGCTCAGGCCACGCAGCCTATTGCATTGGGACTGTTAAATCTGCTCCAGCCCCTCTGTGGATAATGACATTGCACTGGTCAGTAAGTGCTGCTAATCGGCCGTGTACTGTTCTGTCAGAGTGTGCTGCACTCACAGGGATTAAATTATCATTTCTGCAAATATTCAGTTTATTATTTTTTTAAAAATAATTTTATAGTGAACACTAGAAAGAAGCAGTGCTGTTCAGGGATTACACAAGAAATTAGCTTGTTGTCACATATACAGCCACAGTCTAACCTAAGTTTTGATAAGATAATGTCCACTAAATGGGGCAATGTTCTTGTGGAAAAAGAGTCAATGTCAGCTTGTAATTAAATGCATGCAATTTGAAAATTAATATGCATAAAATGATTGATTAAATTGAAACTGTGCTGAAATTCACATTGTTTGCATAACTCTGTATCTGACTTAGAATTACCATCATATACTTTTCTTTGTAGATAATAGCTGTAATTACATTAATCAGTAAACAGATCTCACCACAGTATTTATCTGGTTTGTCCTTGGCAGCAAAATGAAAAGAGTTCAGAGGAACCTCATATCCTTTCATTTAGTAAATAAAAGCTTGTGTGTATATTGTTCCT
This sequence comes from Sialia sialis, assembly GCA_009812075.1. NCBI lineage: Eukaryota > Metazoa > Chordata > Aves > Passeriformes > Turdidae > Sialia > Sialia sialis. Next base: position 1,377,458 of record VRYO01001792.1, on the reverse strand, counting down.
TTAGAAAAGGCACACAACTCTTGGGCATTGGATTTCCAGGCACATGAGATGTAGCTAATGGACCCTTGGATTTGATAGTATAACATATATGAAAATAGCTTTTTGGTTGCAAAAATAACAGGAAACAAGTTAAATAGAATAACAGTTGAGACTTTGAAAGCAAATAAAAATGTATTGACAGGATGTGTTAAGGAATGGAAATTAGGTGTGTTGCTTCTCACCTCAAATTATTAATTGAAACTGATGTAGTTTGGCTGCATTAGTGCGAATCTAGCTGTGGAATAAGTGAACTTTTTTGTCTGAACTGAAGAATATACTTTCTCATTGTTGCTTTTGTCAAAGAACTTTGGAACATTTGAAAATGTCTTTCATTAAAAAATAATTCAAAGTAGAAATTGCCTTGAGGCTTACCCTGGGTTTCTTAATTCTGAACTGAACTGAATTTGAACTGAACGGCATTCCTGTTCAAAATTATTGTGGTAAAGCCTTCATTTAAACAGTAGCAAAAACAATTCATATCACCTGAAAAAAAAGAAGAAAATAAGCTTAAAAAAGTTCTGCTAAATAACATTTTTTTACATGTTTTGATGAAGCAACTGCTGGTTTTTTGTTGTTTTTTTTTCTTTTTTTTCTTCTGGTCCAGACCTGACAGATGCTGGTGGAGAAGTTACCATCTGTGTGGTCTGAGTGACAAGTGATGTAGTGAAATAAAGGCAAGGGGAGATGTTCAGACAGTTAGGTCTGTTAAGCCTATTAAATTACCAAATCACCAATATTTGATTTAAGACTCTCAATGCCAGGATTTGGGAAGCACATATCTGATATAGCTGGAAAAGTCCAGTTGGTACCAGCAATTTATGTGAAAAGTAGAAAAAAGGAAAAAGATGCAGAGTGAATTTCTGCCAGTATTTTGGTCTGGCTGGAGCAGACCTCATGGTTTCCAGACAGAGCTGGGTTTGCAGGATTGCCTGATGCCCTGAGTGAGAGCGTGCAGCGCGCTGAGCATACTGTGCCATCCTTCAGCTGCCCAGGGAAGGACAGAGCTGCTCAAGTGGTTTTCTGTTCTCCCCCCATTCCCCTGCTTTTATTGGCCTAGATGAATGTTACAAAGAGGAAACCAGATGTGAGACAGGGATGACTTGAAAGAACAGGTAATTAATAGCATCTGCCTTAAATTTCTTATCTTGATGGGCTGATGTTTACGATGCTGACCCCAGGGTGGGGGAAAGCACGACCCCCTCGATCTGAAATGAGAACAGTCCAAAGGCTTTCAAGCCTGAGAGAGCTCTGCCACTCCGGTAAAGTGCAGAGTCTGATTCTCTGTGTGTGTGTATGTGAGCACTGTCAGGCAACAGTCTATACCAACAGCAAGCTCTTTCAACTTGCTTTCCACTTAGTAAAAGCCTTAACGCTAATTTCATGTTGGATGTATCTTTCTCTTTTTAGTCTTCTTTTGGTTTTTATTTGTTTTGCAATAAATTCATGTTAGGTGACCAAGAATTGGCTGGTGGGGAGGGAAGGAGAGACATGCAAAAACCAGCAGCACTTCCAGTAGTTGATATCTCTCAAGAAAAAAAAACCACCTTTTGCACTTAATTATTTCTGACATTTTGTCCATCATATTGTAATGAGCTTCTTCAGAGGAAATAAAAACAGCTTGTCTCTTTGAAAGCAGAGATGCAACTATTTTTTGTGTGTTTGTTATCAAAACACAAGCTGTTTTTCCTTCCTCAAAGGAAGCCTTGCTGTACAATGGAAGAAACATCAAGAATTAAATTAGACAGCATCAAGTTCACATGAAAGAAAATAGATTTCTTTTAAAAGATTTTTTTTTTATATGGGAAAGAAAAGATGTAAGGGTTTAGCCATCTAACTCTTTTCCAGTGTGTGCTACTTTCTTGGCATAGATGTGATAGTAAGGAATTGAATGACAGATTTCATGATAACAGTCTAATTGTGAACAAGGGGCTTGAATTAACTTAAGTCATTTGGGAGGTCTTTGATAATTCCATATATTAGCAGGACCTGGTACATTTTCTGGTTCCCTACACATTTCAGAATGTGTATCAGACTTTGATCATTTTACTGTGTTGAGCATAAATCACAGACTAATTTACTATTTGCTTTGAGTGGCTTTTTATGTCTTTGACAGTTTTTCAGAATCAGCAATACAGTTTATTTTCTAATCCAATGTACTTGAAAACAATATAATTTCAAGTAGGACCACTAAAAATGTGGGCTGGAGGCCTCTGATTGGCAGGATATTTAGAAGATTTCAGAACATTAACTCATTGGTCATGGGCCATAGAAGTATGTATTCAGATGCAATGACTGAGAGTATTTTTATAAATAGTTTGTAATAGCAATTTTTGTTTTATAAGCTACAAGTTTGTGAGTGGTCTCCAAAATTTTCTAAGCCATATGTTTGAAAAAACCCACCACTGTATTTCTTTATATGCTTTTTATTTTTGCTTTAATTTTCTTCTCAGCCTAGATTCTAATATGTTTTGATATAGAAGAATTTTAGTTACAGATTTGTTTTGCTCTTCTAGTTAAGGCTTAAATGAGTATACCATGTAGATGTGGTAAAACATCACTGAAGGTGAAATGATGTAAAACAAATCTATGTAGTGAACTTCTGATACCTCATCAAAACTGGAGTCTTGCATTGTTTTAATGCAATGAGCCATTTCACATCCTCTCAGGTACCTTTCCATTTAGATTGCCTTCAGTCTGAACCCTTATTTACTTGTAGGTATTTTTGTTAAATGATTAATGAATTGATCAAAGTAAGAAATAAAAAAAAAAAAAGAAACCCAGCAAAACCTCCCATACTGCTTTCCTCACCAGTGTGTTGGCAAAAGGACCCAGTTATTGTTTTATAAAGTGTTTGTTTGCCAAAAGAAGCTTTGTATTCCAAGCTTGTTTGCCACACTTACTATTGTCTTGATCCTTTATAATAATTCTCTTTTTTTGCAGTTGGTAGATTTGCAGTACTTACCTTTAAGATTTCAGCAAAAGGATGATATAATAATTGTGTCCTAATCAGTGTGACAGTTTATTATTGAATTGGAGTTGGTATGAAAGAACAAGCAGACACACTGGGTTCCTAATGGAGGTGATCATGTGCACTTATTCAATTGGAATGCAGTTTCCTTCACTTGGACTGTCAGAGAACAGATATTTAAAGAAATCTAGAGGACTTCAGTGCTTAAATCCCAATCAAATTAAGAACTGCCTTGGACATCTTTAACTCCCTTAGATTTTGACCAGCCCAGCATGTTTTTCAGTTCTGTGAGTGAATCCTCATAGGCAGCACACTCCTGCACCCATCTGGCATGGAGCAGGTGGAGAGTATAAAGATGAAGGAATGGAAAAGTCTACTTTAGCTATGGAGAAAATGTTGGGTTTTTTTCTGAAAGTTACTGAAGGTCAGTGGAGGTAATGTGTTAGGTTTGAGCTTAATGCTGTATGAAATCATCTTGCTCTGAATAGTTACCTGAGCTTTGGATCATGTATTTCACTTTTGTTGAAGGCATGGAAGAATGCAATGAATAGGCAAAGTCTCTATGAAGGCAATAAGGACCCTATTTTAAAGATGTTGAGGTATTTAAGATTGTGAATAGCACCCCAATGAGCAGACCAGGTTGAAGATGGTTAGCTACTAATTCATATGGAATTCTTTGGGAATTAATGTAAATGGGAAAGAGCTTAATGGGGTACTTCACATCTGATGGAAACCTGCTTGGAAATTTAGTCTGATTTGAAAATAGTATGGACAACATTGAGATCTTCAGCAAGACACACGAGAAAGCAGCTGCCAAATATACATTTTGAGATACGTGATTTGTTCTTATTACGGAAGATACAGCTATTTACTTTCAGACTGGTTCGAAATTGTGGAAAAAGTAGGACAACAAATTCATAATGAATTAAACACCTGCTGAGCTCCCATAAAGAAATGTTTCACTTTCAACATCTTTGAAAATAACAATAAAAGTTTTCTTTTCCTCAAAAGTTACTTTTGGGATGGTTTTCAACCCAACTGACACAAATTTGAAAGTACTTAATTGTCACTGATTGGGTGTTTTTCACAATAAGAATCTGATGATAGTAAATATTCCTCTTTTACTTCCTACTTGCATATTTTTTCTCAGTAAATGCAGTTTAAATAGCTTCCTATACCTGACAATTCATGCATATTGATTACTTTTTCTCTTTGTAAATCATAACATCATAGATTTTGATGTTTTCTTAATAATTTTCAGTCCATTAAAACTTCTGTTATTCAGATTGTTATATTCTAGAATTAAATAGTAGGGAAAACATTTTAATATGTTTCTGTGCAAGAGAAATGCAAGCTTATGATGGTTTTGGTTAAGGATCTGAGATCTTCAAATACCCCATCTGCATTTATATATTTATATATAGTTATATGTAAGTAGTTTAGATTTGTTTCCTTCAGTAATATGAGCTGAGTTAGTGGAAATAAGTAAAAATAAGGGGACAGGAGACTATAAGCTAAAAAAGTGTGAGTAGTGCTCCATATCTCTTAATAAACAGTTAGAATGCCGTACATGAATGATATTAGTTATATATCATGTTAAACTTCTTGTTTTTAATACTAACCACTGCATGGATAGTTTGGGACTAGAGACCTGTACTGAGAACATGAATAATTCTTGCATGCAAAATGATTTTTGTTTGGTTTTGTTTTTGCAAAAGCATTCACAGAACATGTATGTAACTTGAAATTAAAGCTCTCTATCAAAATGTTTTTCTGGAAGATAAAATCATTGCATAAACTTTTTCATTAGGATCTGTTTTCAACAAAATCAAGTTTTTTACAATTTCCAGATTTTTTCTTTCCTGAATTAAACATATTGATACCTTAAACTGAGCTTCTGATTCTTCTCTTTGGAAATCACTGAGGTACTACAGAGTATTTGAGGTCTCTTTTATTTTAGCATAGACCATGTTTAGCAGTAAGGATAGTTTTGAGACCTGGTGTCCAGAAGTAAGACTTAAGCCAGCACAGATTATTTCAAAATTAAACTTTATTTTGCTGTAAGGTTCTTTTCCATTGATTTGTCAACATTGTAGTCTGTCTTCTGAACACATGCACAGAGAAAATGTCTACTTGAATCTTGACTGAACATTATACTTTTTAACATAGATTGTCTCTGGAGTCCCAGAATTGCCTGGGAAAATCATCTTTCATGGCCAAATGTTGAACAAAAGAATCTTTGTTTTCTGTAAAAGCACCCCTGAGATCTGTAATATGCTAACAGAAATGGAGAAGCTTTTTTTTTACTGGTAATAATGCTATCAACCTCTTAATTGCATGAGTGAGGTTTCAAAAAAATGTAAATAAATAACGCAAGTAATGAATATTATGAGACTGCTAACCTATATCTACAGCTGAACTTCAGAAGCAGAGAAAAATCCTGTAAATGGCAGCAGCTAGATGCTTTCCTAATTGGTTGTTTTAAAGCATGTGTGCTATCTGAAGGGAATGTTTAATAGGTGGCATGTTTGCACTGGGACTCCCAGGTGCACAGCTCTTGTGCACAGCCAGTCTGATGCTCAGAAAACAAAATTAGCTCTGTATCAGCACTGAATCCTGGTATGAACTTTTTTTCTGACTCAGTTAGGAACCTGTAATATTTCTTTCTTGGCGAAGAATTTCTTTTATTTTGCTCTTGCTTCCATATGGCTCTTCATCTTTTTGAAGAGATTTGCCTCAAGTTCTGAACACCTGGTTTTGGGGTGCCCTTCGGCTCAGGGATTTATTCTTTGTACTAATTTTTCCCTCCCATATTTGCCTCTTCACCTTTGTAGGTAGCAGGTGATAAAGCTGGCCTAAAAGTGAAGTGCTGTCCTTTCTAAGTTGTGTTCTAGAATGTTCCTCAGTTTATTTCACTGCTTCAGGCAGAGTGATTTCAGCTGATTTTCTATAGGTTTTAACATATTTGCTGCTAAAGTGATTAAGTGATGAGCTGCTATTTGGGGTGTGTTTGTGTGTTCTCTCCTGTGCTTCCTTGTAGCTATTTTTATCTAGCAGTTCTCCTTATGTATGATGGTGGCTTCTCTGCTGGATTTCAGATTGTTGATACTAGACTTCTATTTTATCAATTTAAATTCTAACTCTTCTTTCCAAAGATGAACTGACCTGGCATTTTCTTTAGTTTTTTGTGTGCTTTTTTATTTTTCTGTCTTGCCAGTAGATTGAAAATAATCAGCCGAACAAAGTAGGAAGGAGCTAGACTTCATGGTAACCTTTAGATTGATAAGGTATTGATGATAACCAGCTTTTGGTCGTGGTGTTCCTAGAGCACCATGGGTCTGCAGCCCCTTCCTTTCCTTAAATGTTTCTTGGTTCAGCAGTGATTCTGTAGTCCTCAAGGAGTTTAGTCCTTGTTGGAATGAAAAAATGCAGACTCAGTAGGTGGAATCTGAATCTGGTCATGGGCAGAGCTATTACAGGTAAACTAGGAACCAGCAGAACAGTCCTTCAGTTGAAACACTGTCCCTGAACCCTTTGTTTGTCTGACATTTATTGTTTGAACATTGCTGCTCTAAAAGATTTTTCTGGAAAGATTGCTGCCAACATCTGAGTTGTCCCAGAAGAAACTCCTGTTTTAGTTGCAGCATCTTCTGTAACCCCATTGGTATGCTCCTATTTGTTCTCTTGTCTTTAACAAGAAATGGCAATTGCAGTATTAGGCTGGCCCTGTACCTGTACTGCTTATTACCTTGATACTGTTCTTCAAACAGATAATGTTTACTCCATTGTCAATGGTAGTTCAGGTGAATAATTAATTCAGAAAATAGCTTGCTTTCAAAGGAAAGGTCTAGTTATGGCCAAAGAGAGGGAGAACCCAACTCCTCTGCTGCTGAGGCACAGCATTTCTCCCGTAGGCAGTGAGGGAACTGAATACATGAAGAGAAAGTAGATTAAATCAGTGAGGGAAGACCTGGTGGGGACCTGGCAAAGACAGGTCCACAGAAGAAGGGAACAAGCAGAGTCCACCTGCACAAGTGTCCTTTTTGCTGTGGAATTTTATGGGAGCTCATTCAAATAACTCAAGTCTCAAGATCCCCTTAGTCTTGCAATCCTTTTATGCTACATTCTAGTAATGAGCAATAAAGTGGTCTTGCTCAATTTTCCTTCCTCCTTGTTATTGTTTCCTGTCTTACTTTGTGTGTGAGTGAAACTATTCACTGGGGAATGACATTCACAACCTTTCCTGAAGGAGTTCACAGAGGGAGTGTTTATAAGAGACTTTAGTCTAGTAACATTTTTTTCATAATTAAACTAGAATTTTTCAGATAGAAATTCTTGAAGATTTTTCTGCACATGAAAAATTTAAAAATAAACCCAGGCTTTCTTCTAGTTACTCTCACATGTGCAGACTCTCCTGTGCTTTCTCTGACTTTTAGCTGTAGTATTTATTAGCAATATAGTGGAGTTCTGTAACATGTTTTGAGTACGAAAGGCCTGTGTTCAGCAAATTGCTTCAGCTAATGCCATATCCAGTTACCTGAACGTTGGAGGTATATTTTGTTGCATTGCCAAAGAAAGCAACTAATAATACTTCTAAGAACTTTAACTGTAGGATATAAAATGTGTGGTGTGTGTCTGTTCTTGGCAATAACTTTAGAAGGAAAACCAGATATTAAGAAACTGGATATAATTTATTCTGTATATGTGCCTGCTGGCTTTTTTCAGCACAGGTTTGCAATTCTTTCATTACAGTAAAATTCCATAATGGTCGTTATGAAGCCTTAGTTGTTGCATAGTCATTCAAAGAGTACCAAGGTATACTTGAAAGTTCTTGTGGTGTTTTAGATTGTTGCATATTGATACTGCATGTTTCAGTGTACAGAAATGTTATGTTTGGATTGACAGTCAAATAAGTTAGCGGTATTACAGAAAATATTTATGTAGTAAAACTCTGTATGATTCTGTGTATTGGAGGAACTTTATATATAGCACAATATGACTAACTCTAATATTTTTAATTAGTATTGTTTGCACAGGATCAACAGAGTCCCTTCAAGAATAGAGAAGTATTTCCGCTTCAGTCACAACTTTTGCTTGCCCATGGATTCATCATGTAACTCTTGAATCAACTTACTGGTCTGCAAAATGGCCATGGTAGTACCTACAATGTGGGAATACGTGTCCCACAGCTGAGTGTAAGATTTACATGATAAATGTGCTTAGAAAGAACCCAACTCAATATAACATGGGAAGTCCATCAGCAGAGGGAAATAGAGATCACTTTGCAGGAACCATAATTTGAACTTTTGGATTCTGAGCAGAACTTAATTCCAGAAGTTCTTAATCTGTATCTACAGAATTGCATTGTAATTACAAACCAGCAAAATGTGCCACTTTAAGTGCATATATTTTCAGTTTAAGACTCCACACCACAAGCAGTAACAGGATTTTATGCCACATGTATAGCACTGGGGGATCCCAGTGTTTGGTTATAATGGCAAACCTCCTAAAGCTCTCAGCCTGAGACTTCTAGATACCAATGGTCTTGCACAGTATTTAAAGGCAAGGTGAAGCAGCAGGCACTGTGTTGGAGACAGATGCTCCCTATACCACTTTAGTACCACAAATTACTTCCCGGTAACTTTTTCTTACTAGTAATTTTGAATAGCAAAGCTTCAGCAGTGTTGCAACTACAGAATGATGATAAGACAGATAAGGAGTAGGCCATCCACAGGTCTACATTTTAACTTCAGTATTTGTTTCTTATAGAGTACTTGTTTTTTAACATAACCATTTTAAATGCATCGATTTAATATACATTGAATTAAAGAACTTCTAAATGTTCCTGTGACGGTAACTAAAAACTTCTTGAATTTGAGGTGCTACAGAAACTACCTTCACCCACTGTATTTCTTTTAAACATTAAGAAAGGGAAATGGAATCTCCTATTGTCCTTTGTTTGGTTAAGGTGTTACCAAATAGTGTAGCTAAAATGAAACAATTTCTATTTTTTTTTCTCTGATTGCAAATACCAAGGTTTTATAAAGTAATTTCTGAGACCAGTTATCCTGAAGATATTTTTACAATACATTTGGTATGTCTTCTTGAGCCAAACAAATTTGGAAGTGTTAACATTTATCTTTGTAATACAATACACTAACATAGTGTTTTATCCCCCCAGTGTCTATTTAATTTACTTTAGTGAAATTGTACATAGATCTATGCTGTAGCCAAAGAATATTGTATTGCTTGGCTGTCGTTTGTTATATTTCCAACAAAAACAAATGATATTCTGTCATTCGAATGAAATGACAAAATCTGTAGCCAACTTGTATTGTTTATTTGTTCTTTGTAATGTTAGCCCTAAATGGATAAGGAATATATGGTTTCTGAAAAATTGTGTGGTTTAGGAGGTAACCTTTTATCCTCTTGTTTGAGATACTTCTGTAGCTAGGGAAAACATTCTTGGCTTTTTGGTACTCAGACTTACATAGTAGGTCTTGTCTTTCTGCATCCATTGCTAAACTTACCCCCTCTTTTCCTCCTTTTCTCTTCCTTCCTGCTTTTTCTTTCCCCTTCTGTTCTTCTAAGATCCTGAGTAAATAATGTCAGCAAACATGCATTGCAAAATTATGTTGTATAAATGTCAAGTCTAATATGTGCCAATCAAAATCCACCACAGGAAAAGTAGATCTGATATAGCTGTCTTCAGATCCACAGGTTTTGGGTCTGCCAGGTCTGGCAGATTTGTTTTGGAGAAGTTTACCGTTTTACAACTATTGAACCAAGGTGTAAGGAAAAAATGAGGGAATGTCTAATTTGCATATATACAAATCACCTAGCAAGGTTTATTCCAACCTCAGTGTCTGAAATCTTAACCAGTTGCACAATTCAATTCAGTAACGTTGCACCATTCTGCTTTCACTTGTCCAGTTGGAACTCAGTGGCTGTTCTCTGCTCAGTGACTGATTTAAACCTTATCTGTGATAAACCTCCATCTAAGTCAACCACTAATTCAGCTATGGTGAGAACCTCCAATAGTTATGAAGATCCATCCAAGGAAGGGTCACTCACAGAATTCTGGCTTTATTTGTTCTTTGCACTTTACATTTCCCGGAAAAGGCTTTCATTTGCCTCCTTCCCCTGGCATGTTTTTAAATGACTTTGATAAATCTCTCCTTAAATTTCTTCTGGCATGAAGTTTCTTAATCTTGTAAAAACTCTTAGAAGTTCTGGCTGAGCTGGTTTTAAAATGGTTCTATCTTGGTTGCAAAAGTGTTATTCGATATACTGAACAAAAGTATTATATAGTAGAAATGCACCAAAATGATAACTGATGCTGAAGTATTGAAGGATAAATAAGACATTGGTATTCTTCAGCCATTTCAACATTATGAACAATCCTTAACTGGCAATTGGAAAATCCCATGAGCTATTATATTAACCAAACACATCGGAGGACAGTTTGTGCAATTCCCATTCAATTATTCTATTAGCAACCATTTGTAGTAAAAGAGCTACAAGTCTGTGGTAAAGCTTCAGTCAAAAATGCATTTCCAATGTGAGTGAACAGTACAGAAATATTAGTAAGCTACTTAATTACTTTTTTAAATGTAGTGTTTTGTAGCTGGAAATTGTATGGCCTAATTGTCATGGAAAAACAATTTTGCATGTAGAGGGGATATTTTTAATGAAATGATACATAACTTCTAGTAATTCATAGCTAAATGGGTTCACCTTAGCTTTCAAAAACGTGTAATTTAATTTGGATTCATAATGAATATGCACAGTCTTTTAAAATGGGAAAATGTTTCTCAGTCATCCAGGAGTACACCCATCTGCAGCCAAGTGCAAAATAACAGAGCTGGTGAATAAACAAAAACCAGCACCATCTTTGCTATTGTAAGGTCACTTTTTGACATATTGCAATTTGAAATGTTGGGAATAAAAGAGGCAGCACCATGCCTTGTCATCTCCAGTGACCTCTTGGCAAGTGCCTGATGTCAGTGCTGTGTGGAGCAAAGTGTGCCTGAACCGCTGACAGATGTTTCCATCTCCACATCCCAGCCATGTGCAGCGCCCCAGCTGGAGGTCAGATGTGGGTCCATTTTCAGACCAACGGCAAGATGAGGGAACGAAGCATTAGAAACACTTTACACATGTACATGGACTGCCTTGCATACCTCCTAAAATAATGAAGAAAATTAAATCCTATCAGTACAGCTCCTTGTGTTTGCACTTTGGATTCCACCAGCAGAGCATAAGCAGAATAAAAAAAAAAGTGCAATGTTTAATCTTCTTTTGCTTGTTACTTAATTTTGCATGCAAATGTACAATGCAATACAGCAAATATGAAATATATATACTAAACCACATGAATTCAAACCCCCATTTATTTTATCAATTGCTTAAGCTCATTTGATCATAAGGGACAGGGAGACCAAACGGCTATAAAAGAGCTCCATTTTCTATCAACTGAACCAAATCCTCCTTTGATCTGTTAATCCCAAGTTTATAAGGTTAGGAGATAAGCAAGCGTAACTAAATTCCTTTTTCTTTTTGTCCACCTAATAGTCTATGAAGCAAAGCAAACATAATAAGCTTCTTTGCTGCTTTTCAGTCTCCTCTTGCTGAATAATTCAAAAAGTGCATTACAGGTTTTATGAGTACAACTGTACACACAAGCAATGTTCCATGATTTTTTTGCATGCCTCAAATTTGCATAGATTATATTTTTATTTTGCATTTCTGACACAGAAGCTGACTGCCTACTCGTTCTTGGCTTTTTATTAGGTCTTTGATGCTTGCTGGAGGAGAAGGCCTCTTTTGTCTCTGATAGCCTTAAGGCAGATCTAGGTTAGCAAGAAAGCCAGAGGTTTCAGGCTTGTTAAATGTCACAGTAATGGCTGTCTTTACGCATTGAAATACCAGCCTTCTTCTTTATAGGAAAATGAATCACATTACCACCAAGGGAAGGAAAGCCTTTGTTGAAGGAGACTGCTAGTCTGCTGCTTAAGAAGGGGATTTAATTTTCCCCTCCAGGCTTTTTGGCCAGCCCACTACAGTTGCCCTTGTGGAACTCTGATATCATAGCATGTGAAGGATAGCAAACAAGAAAGAGCAATTAGCCATTAATCATACTCATTTTGCATTGGATGGACAGACTATTTTAAATACTGTGTATTCAGTACATGAGCAAGAATAGCCTGTGTGGACAAAGCATGAATGCATAGGGTTTTATTCCTGCAGTTTGGCAAAGCATTTCTCGTTTTATTCTTATTCAGTGTCACTGAGCTGGTGCATAGCAGTTTTTATTAAACTCATAAGTTTCAGTGCACAGAGAACTCAATTTAGGATTTCCATTGCCTCAAAACTGCTTGTATTTTTCACAAATTTGGTGGATTACTTTAAAAATGTAAGAACTGCATAATATTTCTCAGAGAAAAAATTGATTGTTTATAATGTTTTATATTTATGGGTTTATCTGTTTCATAAAATAAAGAATAATTGATTAAATATATTTTTTTCATATAGAATTAGATGTTTTTCTAGATAATCTGTATGTAATTATATTAGATTGAAGGGAATGGAACTTTATTGAACTAAATGAAAGTGTATGTGTGTATTGACTATTATGTCAAACACTATTTTGAATTAAAGAAGGGTTTTATTTATTAAATAACAGCATTAACATGTGTGCTGGGGATGTGTCAGAAAAGGTAATTTTGCATTCAAGACCAATTTGCTAAAAAAGAAATTAATTCTATTGGCAGGCTGTGAATTGACCTGATTGCTTCTAGTTCCTAGGACCTTTAAGCTCCTTGGACTAGTAGGTCCTGTGCTTCTATTCAAAACTGTTATTCTTATGAGTAATAAGGAAAGTAAGTTAGTTATTCTGCTTTTCCAAGTGTATACCTTTGGATGAATTTGGAATGGTTACTTTATCTGAAAATAGAAAGAAAGAAAGCATCTGTTATTTATGTAGCAAAGCAGCTTCATTTGAATACTGACCCAGGTACTTTGATCCAAACATGACCCTTTGCTTTCTGAGCTGCTGCAATGGTGTTTGATTTTTTGGATTTATGAACTTTCCTGAGATTCACCCTGTAGAGCTGAGAAGAATTCTTATAAGAGACAAAAAGTGTTTGTGGTTATATATCCTACATCCTTATCGTCTGCGTGCTGCTTCTTTCCAAAAACTGTCCAGACCATCTCTGCTCCTCAGTCACTGAGAAGAAGGTGGTCTTATCTTTGTCCCTGTCCAAAAAGATGCCTCTTGACTTTTGTGTATATGTTTTCTTGGTGATGAAAGCAAGAGATCACAAAAGTATTTTCAATTATTAACAACACTATTCCATGACTTTTTCAAACAAGAGGCATGCAATATATGTCTTAATTGTTATAGGTTTGACAGCCATATGGTTAAGATTTTTGAGATTCCGAGAATTAGTTCTTAGCTCTCCTGCTGTGCTCCTGGGTGATCTTTGGCATGTCAATGTATCGGTTCCCTAATTTTAACAGAAAAATTAATGACTACTTAATCTCCATGGTATCAAGTTTTCTACATATATTATGAAATAAGTAGATTTAATGTTGTTTTCCACCTGAAAACTTTCATACTCTTAAACTATGTTCTCCAAACAAAATAGACCAAACTTCTGCTTTCTTTTTCTACCATATCTCTATCTTAAGATGATTCCAAAAACTAGATTTTGAGGAAAATATCTACAGTAATGAAACTCTGAGACACATTTGGCATTATTTTTATTATTTGTGTTCAGATTCCTTGTCTGAGGAAGCAGAATAGGAGGTGAGTAGTCTCCTCTTAATGCCTTGGTCCTGTGAGCCATTTCAAAGGGAATGCCAGTTGATTTTTATGTGATGTGGTAATTCCACATTGTCCTGGCTGTCCTGAATGAATAGAATTTAATGTGTGTCTGCTGAGGTTTGGCACAATATTGCTTGGTTTTCATTCACATGTATGGCAGCACCTCCAGTGGCAGTGCAGGCTGTCAAACCAAACCTGAACTGGAACAGGCTGGAGCATGTCCCTGGGACAGGGAGAGGTCATGGCAAGTTCTTCCTTCTCAGCTGCTTTGTGGTTTTTAAGTACCCACATCTTTTTATAAAAAGAAGAACCTGCACTTGGATGATCCTGCCGTTATAGACATTGCTCCTGGCAATCCTACTGCTAGAAATGGAAACCAACAGATTGCACACAGTGTTGGGAGATGGGGAAATGCCATGTTGGCAGAACTGCTGCTCTGTTAAATCATGGTGGTGTCATTTATTGTAGATGTAACACTTCTGTATGGCTAACACAAATTGATATTCTTGTTAAAGGTTAAAATAGAACTCAGATCTTAAAATAAGTGTAGATCTTCTGTGTGTGGGTTTCCTGACCTTTGACAGCTACAAAATTTAGAGCTGAGGAGTGTTGCTGCTTCAGTAACTGAGGATTTTGGTTAATTGATGTGAATGCCTAATAGGTCATAATACAATTATCTAAATTTTTGTTTGGGATATTTGGCCTATATTATTGATTTTTCTAGAAGTTTTTTAAGAGTGCCATGCTGATGTGTGTAGATTTGAAGGCTTCCTGATGGCACAGAAACATCTGGTGTCCAGTTATTTGTTGTGCAATGCTCCATTCTGTGGATACATGGATATTTTCTTTTTGGTGGCTTATTTCTAGTGGGTGGCTATTTCTCTAGGGAGAAAGAAAATTCTTAAAATGTCAGTTTGGTCAGGAGATGTGCCTACTATAAAGGCCTTGTAGTGTAGGAGATTTTACCTGCCATACGGTAAAAGACATAAGACACTTATTCTCCTTTAAATATTGCATGCTATTTTAATTTTCTTTCATTTCAGAGTTAGAACTACTTATCTTTCTGTAATTTTTTTTACCTTGTCTTATTCACCCAATAGTTATATTTTCTGCCTGTAACATTATTAAAAATTAACAAGTATTTCTTTCTCCCTTTGCCTGGTTATTTTTTAAAACCTACTTGTTTCCAGTTCTACTTGAGGACAGATTACTGGAGCTTCCTTCAATATGCTACTGGTGCATATTATAAATAAAGTCAGTAAAAGCTTTAATTATTAGATTCTGCATAATTTACTACTGTTATTTTGATTTGACCTTAACAGAATAGTATAAACTCTGGTGCATATCATGTTAGAAAATATAAGTGGTTTTCCAAGAAAGGCGCGTAAGACAAATATCTGTTGCTATTTCAGTATGTGACTTTTAGTTCTGTGTAAACCTGGCCAAGGTGTGTGAGTTATCTGCAGCAAGTTACAGCTTTTTTCAAAACAGTTATCCCTCTAAAGATAGAATCTAGGAAATGGAATAGTGGGAAAAGTCAGGGTGAAAAGCTTATTTAAAAACAGTAATAGAGAAAGCATGAGAAGATTGTTCCTGTCAGCTGGGCACAGTTATTATCTCAGGACTAGAAATGACACAGGTAAAATATTATTGCAAAAGGATAGCTGGAGCAAAAAATCTCCAAATGAAGACTTTTTTCCCCAAAGAAATAATAGTGTGTTCACAGCAAACAGATAAGTTTACAGGATTGCCCCTAGGGGAAGGAAGTTTCTTGAAATCACTCGATGGTTTGTTTCAGGGGCTGATTTTTTTTCTCCATCCAACGTTTCAAAATGAGGTAAAGACTAGTTACTCAATTTTAAATACACAATATATTGGAAATGGTTTTATAAGATGGTGCTGATTATTTTTTTATCTTTATGTTAGCTTTCTGTTCCTTATTTTTTTTAAAGTATTGGTGAAGGGAAAGTGTTGACCCAGATTTATAGATAATTTTGAAGAATGCTTCAGCCTACCAAAAACAAATGCAGGAAGCCTTTTCATGATTTCCACTTCATAGTTCCAGATCTATTACAAAACACTATTTTTGTATGAGGTTTGGAGACTGAGATGGAAGGTGGATTATTTAAGGAAATGTTTTCCTATGACTAAAAAGCACAGTACAAAGTGATTGTACATATAGGAAAAATGCTATTAGGTAATTAGGAGTTAATGGTGGTGTCAGCCTCTAATCATGCAGCTACAAAAGGTGTAATATCAGCTCCCAAATACTCACATAAGTTCTTTTTAGAACACTGAGCTTGTTAAGTAAACCTGTCTTTCTTGTAATAGTAGTCCTGAGGTAATGATGGTATTAAGGTGATCTGAAATCTTTTTAAGACAACAAAGAAATTTCTGGAGGTTTCAGAGCCTCCTGGACCAGGATCATCAGTCATAAAGTACAAGTGAAACACAGTAAAATAATCTGTCCTTGCATGGAATTTATTGAACTAAAAAAAGAAAAAATCCAAAAAAAACCAAAACAAAAATGAAAGA
The DNA here is from genome assembly GCA_009812075.1 of Sialia sialis. Lineage (NCBI taxonomy): Eukaryota > Metazoa > Chordata > Aves > Passeriformes > Turdidae > Sialia > Sialia sialis. The sequence goes on along the minus strand of VRYO01001792.1, from coordinate 1,361,088 downwards.
CCAAAGGGAAGACCAACTTGTCATACTTGTTAATTTTGAATATGGTAGAAAACTAAGAATAATGCTAAAAAGAACCACAATTAAAATAAGTAGTGTTCATTTTATTTGCTTTCAACTCAAATTTAGGCAACAGCTATTTGATAGCTGATTATTTCAGAAACTGAAATAATGAGAAATAATAATGTAAAAAGATATTATGATTTATTTTTCTGTTGGAGTTTTTGCTGAATATTAGCTGTTTACACGACAATGTACAACCCGTTGCCTACTCTGAAAAATGGCTTGTCTATAACAATCTCATGTAGTTGAGGAATATGGGTAGTGAATAGCTGTCATGTTATTTATTTTGGTCAATGAAAAAGATACAAACATTTAGCTATTTGATTAGAGAAGAAAATACACATAGTTGCTGTGAAACATTGTAGGGTGCATCATGTTTGGGGCTTGCTGGTTTTGACTATGTATTTTCTAATAATATATCCCCACATTCTCATATTGAAGAATAAGGAGTGAACTTTAAAGCAGTATTTTGATACTTGTAATATAGTAGAAAATATCTGGTTAAATGAGCTTCAAATTTTGTATGGATCAAAAAAAGCAGAAAATCTGATATCTGCAATATGTCCCACATACACAGAGACATACATGTCTCTCTAAATATCAGATGACCTATTTTAGGCATGCTTTAGTTCCACAGTTTAGATAACAGTTTTGGGATACTCTTATGTAGTTGGATTGTTGTGCTTAACCCAAGTTGGGATACTCTTATGTAGTTGGATTGTTGTGCTTAACCCAAGTATGCCAAAAAAGCTCTGTCAAAATGAAAATATTTTGCAAATGCTGTCCATGGCATATATAGTATTTTCATATATCTTATTTATAATAATTTCGATTTTAAGGCTAAAATTCATATTCATACCTAGAAAAACTGAGTTTGGGGCCTTCAACACAATGAGTTTTGTTGTTTGTTGCTTTTTTTTTTTTTTCTGATGGGCAGCTCCCTCTCACTTTCTGTGCACCTTTTACAGCTTCTGCATAATTTGACTGATAAATGTGCCCTGACTTTGGCTGCAGTGAATCTAATGTCTCCTTATCTTCCCAGAGAGCTCCCAATCCCTGTTACATTTGTCACCTATACAGCTGTATGAGATATGGTGAGTTGTACTTGTGGGGAGTGAAAAAACAGTTAGATCTCAGTGCCAAAACCACACAGGACTTGCCTATGAAAATGTGTCTCTTCCCCTTTGTAATAGGATTTTCTACTCTTTCTAAATCTTTCTAATCTAAGTGGTGAGGACCAAGTGGCTTTTACGAGTGGCTATTACATGTAGAGGGTCAAGCTCAAGCCGTGCCTTGTTCAGAAACTGGAGGAGATCCATGGTTGTCTCCTGGGAGTTCCCTGCAGTGGAGGAGCCCTTGGCAGTTCAGTGTTTTGGGGCCCCAGTTTGCTGCCAGCACTGAGGTGAAGAGGGGAGCAGAAGGTAGGAAATTCTCTGTGCCAAAAAAAGGGAATCCCAGGAAATTATTTGATGAAACAAGTCAGGGCTGAAGTATAAAAACTCAGCCAAGCCCTTCTAGTGTACTTCCCACTGAATACAGTGTTCAGATATGAGAGAGGCATCCTGGAAAGAGCTGTCCTTCAGCAGAACTGAAAGATGTATTCAATAGGAACATAACCCCTTTGTGTACCTCTCTGCCCCTCTGTCTTCTCCTGCTGTATGCAAATCTCTTTTTTCCCCACTTTTCTTGCACAGCTTGATATGTGATTGGTTCTTTCTTTCAACACAAATGAGTGTAGATAGATTTTTCTATTTATATTCAATATCTATGCCTTGGTTTTCAAACATAGAGGGAAAACAATATAGTTCTGCCTGTAGGAGGTTGAATTTGTAAATATATATTACTTTGGAAATACAATGAGATAATAAAATATTCAAAAAAGCAGCCTGCTCTTGTGGGATATTATTCTGCACAGCCAGGGAGCAGATTAATGACACTACACAGAAAAAAAATAAATATGCACAATAAAATATGGATTGGAGTAGCAATGTGGAAACTAAAATTCCAGTCCTAGCAGCCTGTGAAACATATGTGTTTTTACCAAGTTTATCAGCTTTAAATAGCAACACTTAAAAGCAGTCATTATTTAATTGGCAGATGTGGAGTTTTCTACCCCAGGCAGCTAACCACAAGTAAAAAGAATTGAAAAGGTGTGAATAGGATCATCCTCCTGAATAAGAATTAGGGTTGGTAAGTCGGTCTTGGGTGAGTTTTGAAGGTGTATTTTTATTTTTTTCAGGAGTGTTCTGCTAAGCAGGCTTTCAAGAGGCTGTGCAGATAGCAAAAATGTTATATTTGTATTAATTTCTGTTTCATTTTATAGTACAGAACCTAAACTGCAATCTTTAAGTACCTTTAGGTAGAATTAGGTAGGAGAAAAGTATCAGAAGTGGTTCTGTTTTGCTGTCCCCATGCCTGGGACATGGCACTAGTCTGTAGTGGACCCGTGGGTTCTCTTTGCCAGCTGGCTACTGACCCCTTGAGCTGGAGCCACCTGGCCTTGGATTCATACAGGACCACTTCCAATGTATTTTAAAGATGGAAGTGTGTTGTGCATCTTAAGTACTTGTGCAGTTTGGATGGAATTTGTCATAGAACGCTTCCTCCCATGTCTTCAGCCCAGTTTGCATTTTAACTCCACAGGAGACAAGAAGTAACATTTGCAATAGTCTTTTGCAAATACATAGGTTCTTTAGGCAGTTCTACTAGCGCTACTTCTCGCTGGCATCTTACCCAAAATTCAGTGGCTTGGTTTGAAAACTCTCCTTTAAGACACTTAATTTTAGATGACTTTTGCCACCTCAAATTTCAGTGAAATTGGATGAGCTTTTTTGGGACAAGACTAGAGAGATATATATCTGCACATAATGAAAAAATCATGATCCCGACATTGAGAAATGGATTGACTGTGAGATGCAAAATGCATCGGGGAGCACAGTACTGGTGTTTTGTGGCAGTGGAGTGCTGTTTTATCCTGGCTGTGGACAGGCACTGAGCTCTGGCAAGGGGAGCTGCCCTGAGTGGAACCTGCTCGTTTTGCAAAGCCAGGCAGAGGCTCCCATTTAGCGTTGCCTGGATCTGCTCTTCCCTGGCAATTGCAGTTCTGGTCTGCTGGGGCTGTCTGAGCACCTCCCAGGGAGGGAGGCTGTTTTCCTCCTGCCATAAATAACACATCTGTTCAGCACAGGCTGCAGGGGCAGGAGGCAGCACAGCACAAGGGTAATGGGCTGGGATGCAGATTGGAGAGATACAAAAGGACAGAAAAATGATGAATGTGTTCCAAAGCTGTTTGAATTATAGCTGTGCGATTGTTCCCCCTTTAAGAATGATAGACCTTTCAGCTTTTTCATGTCAAACTTCTTAATGCTTACTCTCTCTCTATATATATGGATATACACAGATATAGAAATATGCATAAGCACAAAAACATAATTGATTTGATTTAATAAGAGGGAGTGTTATATATATAATTTATTTAATAAGAGGCAGTGTTAGGACTAGGTAGTAAGTTTTAATAAACTTTTTTCTTGTTCTCATAAATTTTGGTAAGTGAGCAGCTGTCTTTAATCATGAACCGTTTCAGTTTAGTTCATGTTTTTCAAGGCATACGTAGATTTTGAAGCCACATATTGTTACTTTTAAACAGTTTTTAAAATGTTTTATTTGGGGAAAACTTTTTAATTATGAATAATTTTAGTCTCATGTTATCATAGTCTTCTGAGTCTCACAAAATTGTAACATGTTTCAAAGTATAAACCCGAGGATTTCTGCTCTATAATCCTTTTGAAATAGTTTCTTCTGTTCTCAGTGACTTGCCTTCCTCTTCCTTCTTCTGAATATATTTCCTCTGTGCTGCTGTATCAAAGAATTCTTTTTCTTTTTGCTGATTGTTTATATATTTGAAGATAGTGAAAGAGGAAGTAAGAGCACTGTACATATAATTAAAGGCCTTTCCATGGGCTTCTGGTTTTGAACTTCATCTCTACTTTTGAGTAGCTGGAAGCTGTTTCCTCCTGCCAAGTAGCAACCATAGATCAAAATGAGATTGGCTTGATTACTAATAAGTATGCATGGGTTTAAAGCTTGAATTGTCTGGTGCATGGTTTCTGGGTAATCTCTGGGAGCTTGGAATATACACTTCCTTTAAACTGTGGCACAAGCATAAACCTTTATTGAAGACATTACTGCAAACACCAATTTAATCAGACAGTGCTAAATATTCTAGAGCTGCTCAAAAATTCTCTGTAGCATTAGGATGGGATTCTTATAAATGTCAATAATCATTATCTATAAAGCTCCCACTGAATAAGTGTTTTTTAAGGTGTCTGGTGATGGAATGACCCAAATCATTGGTGACTTTCACAGATCTTCAGTGGAGAATAAATTCATGAGCAGAAGAACAATTTACTAAAGGGATTTGAAACGAAAATTAAGCAGATGCTGGCAGAGCAATAAAACATCCCATGAGATGTATAACTCTGTAACGAGTTGCACAGATCTGTAGCTGATATGAATTATTTTATCTTTATGGTAGTCTGTTTTAAATGAATGGAGCGGTCTTGTATTAACTGAAGATCTGAACCTATTGTGATATTTTCAGCTTATTTTTGTCAGTGTCATGCTTGTGGTTACCATTGCGGATTTGGAAAATTCAGTACTTGTGAAAAATCAATACAGGACACTATAATAACTAAATTAATAACCTTTATTTATTACACTTCTGCAACATAATAAAGAAGTGCTGGTGTAATTAAATGGTAAATTTTGATAAGTGTCTTTATAAAATACTGGCAATTGCATGTATCTGTAACTTCTGATAGTAACAAGAATCCTCTGAATGAAAAGACTTTTCTTCCTTGTAAACTTCATATCCATGTCCTCCTGTGGACAAAACCTCCTGCTATTAGAAGCTGATGTATCCTGTTTTACATCATCTGATGATATGAAGTGTTACAAACTGACTTTCTGTTGATATTGGGGCATCTGCAGGGATTTAATATGTCCTCATCGTGTACTTTTGCTGACATGTGTACATACTCATAGAAAAACCTGACTTGGAAAGGACCCACGGAGATCATCGAAGTCCAACCCTCTGGTGCTTACAGAAGCAGTTGTGTGAACTCATTGTATTTGGTACTATTGCAAGGAGAAAAAAAGTAGCAGTGCTGTTTACTGGATGCATAAAAAGAGTCCTGTGAGCATATTTTTGAAGGCTAAAATGAGTTCTTGGAATTAGAGTAGTTAGAGTTCCAGAGTTTCTTGCAGTCTCTGTGACAGAGCACAGACTTTTTTTTGTTTGCTTGCTTTTTTTTATTTTACGTAATGCCATTTTATACATATATGATCTTATTTTCAGACCGGAACTAACTCCTCTTCTAGCAGACTGAAATCACATTTAACTCTGCTGAAACTGTTTCCTCTTTGTTGACAACAACAGCAGAACCTAGAGATTATAATAGCAAATATATTTTTGTGTGAAAAACAGGTTCCTGTTTTACTGGGGAGAACTGCTAGTTGTTTTGTGAGTATTTCATTGACATCAAATTGTCACACAAACCTCCTGCCATTCTGTAGCAATTATGGTAGAAAAAGGAGAGGGGGAAAAATGAGGATTCCAAGGGAAAGAACTTTCTTAGGAAAGACGTTTGCATGTTTAGAGCAGAATTCTAACAGACTAGCAGAGCTCAGTCTGCAAATATTGATGTAAGAAACTCAAGAATTTAACTGGAGGAAATGTGAGTAATTGTTTTCAGTTTGAAAGATGCTTACCTCGCTACAACTGTATAAAAAATAGCAAACTGTCACTGATAAATTGAATTAGTACTTTCCAAAAGATAGTAGGAAATACTCCTGCATAAGGATGACATATTATAGATTATGTAGTTATGTGACTACCTGCCGAGCTGTTTGCAGAACTGAAGATAAGGGCAATGTTAAACTAGTTTACTGTTGTGCGGTACTGGCTTACAGGAACCAATGTTTTTAAGATTCAAACAACAGCAAGTGATAATCAGCTGAGCAACATTATTTCATGGAGCAACCTCTTTTGGAAAAAAACAGCTTGGTAGTTAATGAAAAATAAGCTTCAGTTAGTACAGTGATGACATCAAGATGATAATAAAAGTAATAATTTAGAGATGAAATCAGAAAGCAGCAGATGTCTAAGTTTCATTAAGACTGTACTCATTTTTAACTAAGTAGGCAACACTATTTCTACATAGTATTTATAAAATATCCTGCACAATATTCAAGAGTTAAATGATCTAAATTTTTGCTATTAGTAAACATTAAAAGATTTTTTCTGACTTCAAAAAAATTCCAGAATTATCCATGTAGCTGTGACTTTTTGTTGTATAAATACTAATACAGAGGGGTCTGCCTGTGTGGGTTGCTGTTTGACATGGTTCAGCATTTTCTTTCTTCCCACCTGTTTCTTTATTTTGGACTCTGTTTATTTTCCTTTTGTTCATATACCAGCAGTGATCTGTGCTAGAAGGACTACAGCTTGTATGAAATAAATAGAATGGTTTAGCCACTTTCAGATTGAAAGATGAGAATCTCAATTCCATAGACTATAAGACAGGCCAAAATGGAAACCCTGCTGGGCAACATATGCATTTTTATGGCTTATTGTCGACCCCTTTATTCTTTACACAAATGGATAGAAGAAGAAGACGACAGGATTAAGAGATTAGTTATGTCAGTTCTTTTTGGTTCCACTATATTATTGCTGTTTTATTAAATCGGGCTACTGACCAAATGTCTAGTTTCCCATTCCTGTGAAGGGTGGTTCTTCATGCCTGCAATTGATTTTCACACTTTAATCAAAGGCTATTCAAATTTTTCAATGGAAAACTCAGGTATGTTTCACGGACTTAAAAAAATAGAACAAAATCAAAAACATTTACATTCTAGTCAAGCAACACAACTACCTTGTTTAAGATACATGTCTCTGCATTGCAAAGGCCTTTTTCCTCCACTGGTGTTTTGGCAGAACACTGCTAGATGTGATCTCCCCTTTGTGTATCTGTGTCACATTTCTAGGAGCTGCTGCTTGTCTGTAGACACTTTGCTGTCATGCCATATTTGGAGGTAAAATCAGAATATCCTGAGTTGAAAGAGACCCACAAGTGTCCTGGAGTCCAACTCAAACTAAACAAATATTTAAATAAGCCTGCCCTGTAGCAGGGTACAGCAAAACAAAATTGATGACAAAGTATAAAATAATTCAAGCTGAGCAGGAGCAATGTATTGGCTGGGCCTTACTCAGCTTCAGAAATGGGAGCTCGCAGTGTCATGGCTACTGTGGAACATCCAGCAAATATGTCCTGAAATACATTTGGAGAGTAAGAAGTCCCCCATTTAAAATGGGATGGAAACAATAATCCCATAGCATCAATGTTTTACCATCAGACTTTAGCCTTGGCAACACTGACATAACATAATGTAATGGAAGACCTCAAATATATCTATGCATGAGTTGTGGGGAATGTTTGTGGATGCAGATGGTACACAGAAGCTTACTCTTGAAATTATGAGATTGCTAAAATTGTGTCTCATTTCAGTTTTAATATTTTAAAAGTTTACTAACTTGCATCATCTATTGTAAGGCTTTGATCTTGTAAGTACTGGCACTGTGCACAGCAGGAGCATTTGATTTAGGGTAAGTGCATGTGGTGACTGCCACAAAACTCAAGTGAAATTAAACAAGCAGCTGAGAGCTTTGTGTTATTAGAATTCTAGAGCTTCTTGTCTATCTCTCTTTCTCAGCAACATTAGGTAGGAAATGAATATGGAGTGTGAACAAGGAAAAGGCTAAATAATTATGTAAGCTCAGCCTTGCTGACAAAGGAGATGCCTGCTTATGTACCTCTGTTTGCAGTGTAGCCACCCCACATTTCTTTTCTAAATGATGCAGTACGTTTTTTACCTTATCTCATTTTCTTATCACCTTTTAACTTAACTGTGCACTGTCTATTCCTGCATAGTGTAACAGTGATTTGTAGCTAGTAATTTGACTGCCTCTCTCCTCCCTTTCTGAACATTTGGCTTTCTTGGTTATACCACTTACTGTGCCCCAGCCTTTGAATTAATTGCTTTGCCTTTGTAAAGACCCAAGCCCATGCTATACACTAGAAAAGCTGCTATTATTTGCAATCACTTCATTTGCTGAAACTAGAAATTCAAATCTCTACAAAGCTTTACTGCAAATAGTATTCACAGACCTTTATGCTGAGATTATAGTGTCATTTTAAATTGTGTATCTGCATTCAGTGAACAAACTACCTTTTTGTGAATTCAGCAGCAGCATTTTGTCATCCTGAAGAAAATTACTAAAGGACTATAGTAGGATAGTAATTTATCAGCTGTGCTACTGTATGGGATTGTGGATTGTCTTCTATCTTCTTACCACAGAAGTGTCTGCTTTGCTTTCTCATTATTTTATCCCTTTGCTTATAGGCATGGTAGGAAATTAGGATATTTTACTTATAGCTGGTGATGATTGTTATTTTTATTCACAAAGGCAAGGACGGGGAAGTTATTAAACTTATTCTCTTGAGTGAAAAAGATTACGATCGCTTCATTTTTTTTGGTGACTAAGATTCTCCATTTGCCTCTCAGAATTACTGTGAGGGAGCACTGTGTTTTGAGGCTTAGATTAGCATGACAATTAAGGAGATTCAGATCAACGGCTGCTGATATAGATATGATATGTTTAGTACTATTTTATTCTCATGGAAATGAGTTATTTTTCTGTACAGTGCCCACGTATAAGATAAACATAATTCCATACTGACATACAAATAGCTGTTCATTACTATAATGTTCTAAGGAAAAGTACTTTGTCTCTTTCTAGTGCCATATGGCTGGAGGTTCAAAGGTATAGTGCTTGAATACCTTGTACTAAATGAGCTTTTTCAGCTGCTATTTGAAGTATTGTGAATAATCCTGTAGTATGAATAGAAATACCACTGTGCTATATTATAATTTGCTAATGCTTTTGAGATGTTAACATTTACATAACAAAATTGCATAAACATCTTTGGCTTAGGCACTCCATTAACTAACTTGATTCCAGTTGCCTTTCTGTGCAATATGGCTTTCATTCAATCTTGTTTACAAAAATGAAGGGTCAATGAATGCCAATCTGGTGTAACATGTGACAAGAAGTACCACTAGTACCAGCATTATTTAAATCAAGAATAACCTTGTGCACCAGATCCTCAAATGTGCACAGTGCGTTTGACCATACATTGCTTGAATTTTTAAACTCTTATTAGTGATTTATTTTCTCAGAAGTGGTAACTGCCAGCAAAATATGCACTGCAACAAGAATCCCCTCACAACGTTTAGCTGTTCAGAAATCCTTCCTAAGTTATGCAACATCTATTTTTTGCTAAACTTTACAATAAAATGCTTTTATTTTTGTTCTTCTCGCACTTGATTTTCTTCTAGGTTATTAAATTTTTCAGCCTTTAAAGTACTGTTTGTTGCTTTTTCTGTTCTGTTCGCACATTTTTGAACTCTCCAGTGTATCACCCGAAATGAGCAAGTTTTTGTTTTACTTTACTTGCCATGTTTTTGCTGTTTTAAAACTTTATTTTACTCTGGCACATAAAAAATTAAGAAACTAGTACTGTATTTGAAATGAAATCACAATTCAAGTGGAAATTCAGATAATATTAAGGTATGGCACTTTACAGTAAACTGAAGTGATCTAGAAGAAAATACTTAGAAGTTTAGGGTGCAGTTAATAAAGGTCATTCAAATAAACCAGGAGGATTACTCTCATGATTAAATCCTTACCAACAAAATGAATAAGGCATAACTGGACCACAAATGTGTTATAGATGAAGTATTTTATGGGACGTAAACACAACTGATTTTAAAATTAAAAAAAAAAAAAAAAATACCATAGTGGCTGTCCTCCTCAAAAGGGAAATACATTGGGATTTTCTGAAGCATCATACAATTCTAAGGCAGGTTTTTGCTTTGGAATCCTGTAAAAATAGAGCCACATGGAAATATCAGAGCTGTAGGTGCAGCATAGAAGTAACAAATAAGACAATACACCCCCAGACCACATGATTTTATAAGAAAAGGATTTGAAATTGTACTTGGATAAGTGTGTTTATGAATTAAGGGGAATGATGCCAAATTACTTTTGCTCAGGGATGATCAAGAAATAACCTTGGTTTCTCTGCCATCACAGAGCTTCTGTCTTGGTAAGATTTTGACTCGACCTATTGCTGTAGTATCTTTTGTCTACATCATGTATTTCAAATGAATGCTCTGAATTTCTAATGGCATTTTACTTGTGTCAAGCTTTTGCAAATTAAGAGCTTAATGAAAATACCCATAAATCTTTACTTAACAATGACTGGCTTACAGACCCCATCCTTCCTTTGTCACATGAACTATTGGCTAGTCAAAGAATTCTAGCGTTCCAGTGGTCCATGACCATGGTTAGCTGGTAATTGTACTTTCTAAGATAAGTTATTAGGGCTTCAATTCTGAGGCTATTGCTTATTTGACAAAGGATCAGCGCCACTGACAACCAGAGCTTTACTTCTGTTTCCTATGCTGTTATGATACTTCAAAACACTGAAAGTCTCCACTATGTAGAGGCAAGTATTTAGCTAAGTGGGGATAAATCATTAGATTAATTTGCTTGTTTTATTCAGCAGCATGTGATAGACTGATGGTTGCTTTGTATGCTTGCGTGCTTTGTACCTGTGGTGATCAGATAGCACCACTGTACGTTGTGGGATATCTTTTTTAACCTGAAGGAAACTATAGTCCAAACTCTTATGATTCTTCCCAACACCTGGCAACTCTGGAGCAGTTGGTTGGCATGTGAAACCTGCAGTACATGACTGAGATGGTGCTCTTGCAGCTGGAGTGAAACATGGAGGTTCTTTATCCTGACGTCTTTAGATGTTGTTGCAGATATGCATCTACAAATAAAGGAAGTTTTGTTCCAGTTTCTGGAGCATCTATAGAGAAACACTTTGAGGTTTGAGTTGTGTGAAAGAATGGTAGTAGGGGCCAATCACCAGAACACCAGGATCAAAGAGATTGCTTTTCTGAGATTGAGGCCCAGACATGATTTCCCACTGTACCAAGAACACTGTTGGGGGAAAATATTTTTTTCTCTTTTGCAAGGCACAGTCAATCAAGCTGGAACATTATTCGTTATCTAGTCCTTCAAGAGCAGAATGTAGGAACTCTTAGGCTGTCAGGAGGAAAGGAGAAGATTTTGTTCTTCTGTTATGGCACCTTGTCCCTCTCTTAGTCAACTTACTCTCTTGCTGTTTGAAGTCTTTCAGTGGATGTTTGGACAAGAGACAAGAGCTGTTTAATTATACCATAAGTGGTGCAGAATGAAGGCAGAATGTTTGTTTACAAGACTGAAGGGTATATGGTAGTGCTTTGTGACAAGTCTGAGTGTGTCTCAACAAATGGAGTTTGCCTTGTTCCAGGAAGAGTTATATGCTATATATAATAGGTTTCACGTTAGAGGAATATTGTCTATGGAAGCACGAATTGCAGGGTGAAACAATAGCTATTACAATGTATTACTGCTAATTACAAAATTCTCAAGATTTCACTGTGACACTGAAATTTAATTTGTGACTTTAAAGATTTAGAGGCACAATAACAATTTTATTTATTTGTTCTCAATTTCCCTTGTTAGCAATGGAAGGTTCATTTTTCTGTATTTTTTTCACAATGTTTTTACCTTCCTGAGCTGTTTTTACCATCCTATTTTACATTCAAAAACTGTTAGAAAAAGTTATTCAAATATATTTCTTGTAGCATGTATACTTCAATATTTGCTTGGTTTGTTCTTCCTTACATGCAAACTATGTAAACCAGATTCCAATAACGCTTTAAAACAAAGCTGTTAGTTTAGTGAGGAAAGGTCAGAACCAGGATTTTATACTGCTTGTTGATTTATAGCACTGCATGGTTTGTAAAAAGACAAAATGATAATTTAGGCAAACAAGATACCAATGCATAAATCTGCCCATTCTAGGGCTGAACTAGTTTATGTTTTTCTGCCCATTCTAGTGCTGAACTAGTTTATGTTTTTCTGCCTGGTTCATTTTGTCTTAGTGACAAAATAGTATAAACAGTAATAGCCAGGGCTATAAACTGTGTAGAGTTTAATTGTTGTGCCCAGTAGAGCTTTAAGTTCCAAGCCTTAAACAGTAAAGCAGATTTCAATTCCTAAGGGTCGTACCATATTTTTAGTTAGGACTAAAATATAACAGTTGCCTGAGGAAGAAGTTTTAGTCAGAAAAATATTTGAAGTAGGCAAAAGCCTTATTTAAAATTTTACTAGAAAATGAGAATTCTGTGCCGGTTGTCAGAAAATATAACATGCTAAGCCACAGGAAATCTGTCTAAATGGTGTTACTAGGTGGGCAAGTGAGAGTATTTACCAGAGCTTCTGGTACCTGTCAGTCAGAGCATTTGGGTGGAAAATCTTCTGGCACACAGTGCAGCAGGCTGAATTTTTGCCACTACTTATCTGTGACTCTCAAAGGAAAGGTGAATAAAACATTCTTTAATCTGCTCTAGCAAAGCTCTAATGAAGAAAAAAGTTTGTGTTTCTCAGTTGTACAGTTCTTGTGGTTGATGCACCTGCACACCAGGAGGACAACTGACTTCTCTATTTTGCACAGGCTGTTAGTTCTGAGAGACTGATCCTTCCTTCCAGCATGTTGCAAATTCTGCTCTAAATGAACAGCCACCACTGAAGCCTGAAGCCACCACCTGGCTGATGGAAGGGGAAAGCTCTGCATTTAGAACAATTTTGCTGATCCTAGTGTTACCTCTTCCTTGTGTAAACCATACTTGCTTCTAGCAGCACAAAAGTCTAAAAGAGGCGCTGTCTCTCCAGAGAGACATTGCAGCGTTGGAGAAATGGTCTTTTGGTGTCCCTTCCAGGCTGGAATGTTCTGTGATTCTATAAATGAGGTGCAGCAGGGATGTTGGGAGGCTGTGGCTTGGTGTCCCATGGAGGGAGTCCTGTGCTTATGCTCCTGAACCAGAAGGGTGAAGCCCACTCAGTTGATTCTGCTGCCTCTTCACGGATAAAAGGAGGTTTTATACTGTGTGCAGTCTAATTATATCTGAAATAAGGAGCTCTCAGGTTTTAGTTTTTCTGTGAGTATTGTGAGGTATGGACATAGAATATTTTATAATGGAAAAGTAACTGCCTGCTTCAGGAAGCAGGGAAAATAGAAGCCAAATGTAAGCATGAGTAAGAGCATTTATACATGATTGTGATTCAAGGGATAGAGCCACAGAACAACTTCAAAGATTCCTGCTAGTCGACAGGACATTTGGAACAGACTGAGATGAGAAAAAAGCATTCCCTCTGCATTACAAAACTCTGGCATTCTCTTTCAAACTGCTAATTAGGAAAATAGGTAGCACCCACAGATGAAAGCACTGCATGCATCAATCTTAAAAATAAAGACATGATTATGGAATTTTTGGTACCAAGCATCTAGACATTGGTCCCACATAATCTTGTTTGTGTATTTGAGAAATAGGATTTAGGAGTGTGAAAGACTAACTTCTCAAAATCATAGTGCAGAGTGCTTTTTCTTCCTAGATTTGAATTGCTTTCTGTTTAAAAAATTGATTTCCCCAAGCATTTTTCTGGGGTATTTCTACCTTAATACTTTGAAAGTAAACCTTCCTTTTGCAGTCAAATGATTTGCAGATCAGAGTATCACAATATATTTTATAATTGCCACAATGTATTTGATAATTGCAAACATTCTTTGAGTATATATGTTAAAGTTTACAGACACATCAACTCTTGCTAAACTGAAACAGAGAAAAAGGCGTGTGTTTGGTATGTGAGGAGTTTTCCATAGTCCTAAAACCAACATGAGGATGTTTCAGGCATAGCGTGAATTAATTATTTGAAGAGTTTTATGGCTTCCTCCTATGGAGATGCTGTTCTGATTGCAGCTGTGTGGGGCTCCGGGATAATATTTATGATGAGATGGCAAGGCATGTGAGAAGGCTCTGTCCTAATTCTGAGACTTGGTCTCATTGTAATATGGAATCTCTTTCCAGAAATAGTAGCAAATAGTAGATTGGACCCTTCATTGCATATATGGACAGCACATCTGAATTTTGTCATGCCTATCAGGTCTTGCTGCAGTAATTATATTTGCTTAGCTGTCCTCTTGAAGACTGTCATCATTTCCCTTCAGAGCTGAGATCAATCATCTCAAGCCCATTACTATACAAAAAACTCTTATCTTTCATTCCAATCAATATTAAATATTGAACTCTATATTAGTCACCTATATATTTTTTGCTGAAGTTTCATTGTCAGCTTTCAAATATATGGGAAATGTTCCGGTAAACATATGGAAATTTTTCACACTAAGATTTTTATACTGCTTTACCTAATGAGAAAGTGTCATCTTCTTCTGTGGGTTAATTATTCTCACATAATATCTTTTGCCACAGCAGCTGTGAAGGCAGCTGATAATCCAAGGAGAGAGGGTCAAGACCCTCCTGGACAGAAGAAGTTTCCTGTGCAATTATATTTGCAGGGAAATATAAGAAAGATGTTGAAATTTGATGGTCTCTCCTCACATTTCAGAGTCCCTAAATAGTCATAGGCCTTTATAGAAAGCCAGCATCCTTCTCTAAACTGAAGTTCTTTCCCGTGAATGGATGCTGACCAAATAAATCCCTGATTGAGGTGATGTCTAACCACCTGTGAACTTATCAGCTGGATGCAGACAGCACAAGTTTTCTTCTTTAGTTAAGCATAATATTTTTTCTCTCTTTCAGTGTGTCTTTCCAGTTTCTTAGTGGTGATAAGACTGAATTGCAAATGGTTGTTTTGTTTGCAAATAAATAATTGCATTTAGTTTAATTTACTTTTGTTGGAGATAAATACAATTTCAGGCTAAGCAGAATTACATTCCTGCAAGGATAGTGATCCTAGGAGGCATTGTATTCCTGCAAGGGCAATGATCCTTAAAATCTGAACACCCTATCCTGATCTCCAAGGCATTTCGCTGTGGCATGTAAAGGATAGCTGAACCATACCAGATCTCTGTTGGACTGTTTGATTTAGGAAAGAATAACACAGCTACGTGTGTGGAAAAAATGCCTTCTGATGACCTATAATAGCCACAAGAATTTGTTGGCATGTGGAAATGTAATTAGGAACACGTGGATCCCAAGAGCACGGGAGAGTTTGTGGCACAGGGGCTAAGCCCAGAAGCATAATGTGCTGAAGTTGAGAGTAGAATGACCAGTAACAATGGTGTTAATTATATGTACTGGTAGCCTATAAAAATATGCCTGTCATAGTGCTGCTTTTCATGGTAATTGCAGAAAAAAAATACTGGGTTGAAAGTACGCAGCAAGAGTTATGGCCAGAATCAATTTGGGTTTGATAACTTCTGATATCTAAGTATGTAGAGCTCACAGATTCTGTCTGAGCTGCAGATATCTTTGCAGCAGACTCCACTTGGCTAGTAAGACTGAACTTTTGTCCTTGTGTTTTCATCTTGGACTGGAATATTTAATGCATGACTGAGGTCTTTTGGGAAAGTATAAGGGAAAACAAGGCAAAAAGCAGTTTATTGAGACCCAGTTGAGCTCTGTGAGTACACTCAGAGCTAATGGGATCTGATGTAGATGTCACTGCATGACCAGCTGACTTTGGGAGCTCTGCCAAAGATGTGTGGAGTCAGTTTGATAACATAAGGGCCAGATCAAGCTAATACAAAAGGACTACTTTCTGTTGTGAGGTTCTGGAATACCAGTCTGGCAAAGTGAATGCAGTGTGGGAAGATATCACACAATAGAGGAGGCAGGAGGTCACTTTTTCTGCAGCATTTTTGCTCCGTAGGGGTTTACACCTGAACAGCAGCAGCTTTGTTGGAAATGCTGACATGCAGCTGGTGGATTACTGAAAATTTTAATTACACTGCATTTTGGTCCCTTTTCCAGGATCACTGCCCTGTCCACTCACCACAGTGTGCATCAATCATCCACTTTAATTTATATAGTAATAGTACATGATTGCTTATATCAACAAAGGTTTTCTGCATCTGTGGGCTGAGTGAATGGTGTAACATATTCTGAAGTGTTTCCTTGTGATTTAATCACTGTGCATGAAATCTCAGGAATAAGAGGGCCACTTTTAATAAAAACTTTCTATTACAAAATTTATTGGGCCTATCAAAGTTACTATCCAAAGCAGATTTTTATGGAGATGATCTCTTTCAATTCCCTGCTCGGCAGTCTCAGGTGAAATACCCGTATAGGAAAGTAGCTGCTTAGAAGATGTTTTGCTACAGACATTTTGTGTTACAGGCAGATGAATGGAAGTCTGCATCAAAGAGCTCAATTTTTTTTTTCTTTTTGGTTTAGTGTTCAGGTGGAATATAAGTGCAAATGCTGACAGCCTTACATTCATCTCAGGAACCTTTCCTTCCTTCCCTTGAGAGAAATGGAGCCAAGAAAAAGGAATCAGTAGAATTGCATCCAAAGTTCCCTAATTGTATCATGAGATGTTTCTGTGGGGAATTAAAAGGTGTAAGGCTAAAATGAGGAAAATGTTTTTGTTCTCTTTTTGTTGTTTGTATATGACTGTGCCTACTGTAAGGTATCTTCAAGACAACATGAATGCATCATCTTGTAGTGAGGAGTTAGCCCATTTTTAAGCTACAATGACACTTGTAATGACCAGTATTTCAAAGTGTGAATTCCATTATAATACTGGAGATAGTTGTATTTTATTTTTTTAATTGAGCACATCAATTAGATATGTGCACTGACATCTCCTAGCAGCTTAAGTTAGGTAAAGGCTTAGTTAAACACTACGTTGTGCTTGCTCAGTTTTCTACATAGACATTGCTATTTCTGATTTTACAGATTGAAAGTTGCATTGTCTAAGTTCATCTAGCAGTTGCTGAAGAATAAATTTACTTTCTAATGCATCTAAGTTTGTGAATAGTGAGGTGCTGAGCCCCCCTCAAAAAACTACCCAGATTCAGGTTTCACGCCATTAAGTTTGTAGTGGAGTTTGTAGCTGTAGAAAGTGCAGGTGCTAACTGAAGAGGTTTTGCATGTGACTGCCATGTATAAGTGGCATATACTTTTGAGATACTTCAGAAAAAGAAAAGGTATATAGATGGTGCTCATCACTAATTCTCTTATACAGTATTTTCTTACAGACGCAGCATGAACTATTCTGCCTTATGTTGTTGATCTAAAATTCTTACTAATATTAATGTAAGACTATTTTTTCCAAAGCAGCTTGCTCAGAGAAAATTGTGATCCTTCTGAGAAGGACACCTTGAACCCTCATCTCCTATAAATGCTGTTGCTGTGATGTGATTCTTTTGAGACAGTACTTGATCTGCCATCAAAACTATGACAGCACAAACTGCAAGTTATAAGAAAACACATCTACAAATGTACCTGTTAATGTGCTTTATCATTTAATGGAGGTATTACATAGGAATTGGCTCACTGGCATAGAGGCAGACACCTGGCTGGATTTTCACTGTAAATACAGCCCCATACATCCTTGTGTCTTGCACTGGGGACAGATTTTGGTGAATAACCACACAGAGGACCATATAGGCCAGACAAGGAAGAATGGTTTTTTGGTCCATCCTGGTCTGCTTTCAAGTAATGTATTTATTACTCCAGAAAACAATACCTTTCATGAAGGAGAATTATACATGAGCATGAGAGAGAATGCAAGGCAAGGAGAGCAGAAACACACAGTGTCACCACTTGAGCAAGTGGGTCTCTTGAGGGGCTGACGAGCACAGCCAGCATGGAAAGTCTGATGCTGGAAGGCAGTGAGAGACAAGGACGTAATCTATTGGCAGGAACAGACATGGTTTTGTGTAAGAGGTTAAGAATATTACTAGCAAAGTAATAATTAAATGTGCCTTTGATGCTTTCTGGAATGCATTCCATGCACCATCAAACATAAACTAAGTTTGCTTTATAGTTATGGAAAAAGGAGCCATGAAACCTTCATTACTAGTAACTGGAAATTTATCATGCAGCTACTGTGCTGCCAAAGTAGCACGATGCTGGTGAATGCAAGGCAACAAACTGGGAGGGGGTTTAAATAATAACCTTTGTTGTGTTTTGCATCTGCATTCACTTTGCATATTTCCAGATATTTCTGAGATATTATTTAATTATTCAATCAAATTTCTGTAGGATAGACAAGCATGCTTGTTTTAAAGTTGTAGTAAGACAAAGGAGGATGAACGTTGGCCATGTAATGAATCTATGGCAGATCAATGTTAGTTGGGGGAGAGGAGGATTACTTAGGATTTCCAATTTCTACTCTAACAATGGAGCCCAGAATAGTTTATAGAAAAGAAAAGTTAACTCTAGATATTGGTGTCTTTTGAGCTACACAGCAGCTGAAGGTTAGGTTTCATGGTCAGAATTTTGGCCATAGGTGTTCATGTTTGTCTCCCCTAGTCTGACATCTACTTCTTTATTGGTTTATAAATCTGGCCTCATGTAATTAGTTCTATAATCTGTCCTGAGTCTAAAATCCTTGAACATTTCTGCCTCAAAAGTAGTGGCAGAATTGGGCTGATGGCCCATTCTATACAAATATTACAGACCTCTGCAGCTCAATGGACCTCGCTCTGTGAGGTTTTTTCACCATATGTTAAAGAGAAAGTTGGAACTGCACCTAACATTCCCTTGGCTCTCAAAGGACAAGAGAGTTAAATCTCACCTTAATGCTTACAAGTCAAGTTTTTCATGATAGCTACATCCCTGTTGTCTTCTAGTTATGGAATCCAGATTTTTTGGTGGTAGGTGGGATATTTTTTTATAAAAGAGAGTAAGTTGCTGGTTGAGACTGTTTCTATTTTGCAGCATGGCTCAGAGTACATTAATGTACCCCTTTAGAATGACACTTGCTCAATCAGGAAGCTTCATCAGTCTGTGCCATTTTACATGGGAATTACATTTATAATTTCTTGTATTGATTTAAAAAAAAAATAATTCTCCCTCACATCCTCAAATAAAGAACTTTAATTTAAATGAGCTGTTACCAGCCTAGGATCTGGCCTTTATCCTTATTCCTTAACATTAGCCTGAAGGTTTAATTCAAGTTGTATTTAGTGCAATACTTTTGTCGTCCTTCATTTACATGTATGCCAACAAGCTTAAATGCACTGCAACCTTGGAAGACTTTCAAAGGAAGTAATAATTCCTCTGAAATAGGTCTTTTGAAAGCTTTATCTTGTTCTTTCTCTTTTTGTTAATCTTGGAGCCCCTTAGCATGTCAAAGCAATTTTTCTAATGTCACATCTTCTAGACATTAGCATGAAAGAGCTTTAAAAGATGATTTGAGAAAGAATAAATGTTGAATGAGCATTTATTATAGAGCCGTTTATGCTGCATTTGCATTTTGACTATATTTTTGACGTGAAATGTTTGAAAAGCAGGCTAATTCGAAAGTCAATAGTCTCTAAACAATGTATACTACAAGTCTGTTTACCCTGAACTGTTTCCTTTGTATATTAATATACAAAAATAAGATTTCATTAGGCTTAAGCTGATTTGTTTGTAGAGATGAGATTTAACTAGTCTCATTAGTCTTAACATTGAAATCATATTCCCTTTAGAAATTCGGTAGTGATCAAAAGTTCTCTTTGAGTTATACTGAAGAGAATAGGTAAAAACTCATCAGTCAATTGATATTGATCTTTTTTTCTGAGTTCTGATTCCTTCCTATTCAAATGTTATGGAAATTAATTAGTGAAGAATGCCCAGGTCTGGGATAAGAAGAATAATGTTTATTCATTAGAGTACTACAAAGGAATTTAAATATATTTTTTTCATTTTGAAAACATGGCAGACTGAAATAATCTATGTACGAGTAGTTAAGTTGTGCATAATTTGGATGATTTATCTTTAAGCATGGAGACAGGCTAAATAGCATTTGGAATATTGATACCAGTAATTGTATGCCATGAGGTTCATACATCATCGGACATGCATGTGTAATCTGAGATATTATAGAGAAAGTACATTAAAAAAAATCAATTTTCAGGCCTCATCTTAGTAATAAAAGTAATGTTTAGAAGTCCAAACCATTGTCTGGTTTCTGGAACTACTGCTTTGCAGACTGCTTGCTAATCACCAAAATGTAAAGGAAGTAAGAAAAAAAGTTGTTTCCATTTTTACATTTTCCGTAAAATTTCAGTTTTATAGGACTAAAATATTAAAAAGAGGAAAAGAATAAGCAAGACTGGTACCTCTTATGGCCAGTTTTTCTTTTTTTTTTTTTAATATACAAGGGTTTATCATAATGACAGGATATTTTTTTTTTCCTGGATGACACTTGTGTTATGATTCCTGACATGTTCCTGTCACTGAATCCTCAGTACAGGAAAGACTCAGAATCTGTGTTGGTGCAATTCAACAAAAGGTGTAGCACAGAGACAGGAGTGAGCATTTCACCATTGCATAAATCGCATAAGCAATAGTCTTGATTTAACTAATACAGAAGTGAACCAACTTTTGCCTCATCTTTGCTATAGACTCAAGTCTTTTGGCCATTTAGAGAGGAATTGCAATGTTCCCAGCATAGAAACCTTTAAATATTGCTAATAACCTATCATTCTGATGTCAGGAAAGTCATAATTGTTCTAAGTGTGACTAATGTGCAATTGCACAGAAGCTGCCCTCCTTAAACAATCCTCTTTAAGTTCTCACAACATACAGAGGGCAAATCTTGTGGTGCTAAGCTGTAGAGATCAAAAGGCCCTTGTAGTAGCAAGGATGCTAAAATGCCAATATTGTCAGAAAAAGGGGAATCCTCAAAAATGAGCAACTTCTCCATGGGTGTTCTTGGATGTATATTTTTCATTCATCTTGAGATATCTGGGTTATTTTTATATATATTTATTTTTAAAGCTCTGTTGAAATACTTATTTCCAGAGCAGCAATTCACTGAAGATCAGGATTCAACTAAATAAAAGATGGTCTTCTGTAGGTAGGTATACATTTTTAGGGGTAGAAAAGTTGTCTGGACTATTTAATTCAGTTTTGATATGTATTTACATGGGAAATGTATGTATAAACAAGGTGATATACACATAAACGTCTTTAGTTTTTTGTTGTATATTTAAAAATACATAGAGCAGCTTGTGCTGAGTATCTGATAACAATTACAGTAATATCACGATTATAAGCTGCACCTTTTTCATTGAAGAATCCAGCCTACCCCAGTGGTGCGGCTTATATTCAGGTGCAGCTTATCTATGGACAAATCCCAGTGAAATGCCAACCCGGAAGTGAGAGCCGGCTGGGGAGGGCACCTGGAGCTGCCTTTAAAGACTTCACTGGTCTATGAAAACTGTTTGCAACTCAAGCACCTGACACCAAACCCCGAGCTGGTGTGATTCTCTTACTAATTTGTTACTTTGTTACACATGGATTCTCACTTTAAAAAAAAATAAAAAATAAATTTTAAAAAAGGTGCAGCTTATATTCAGGTGTGGCTTATATGTGGACCAATCCCGTGGTCTACCCGGCTACCGGGACATGCGGCTTATAATCAGGTGCGGCTTATAATCAGGTGTGGCTTATAATTGCGAAATTACTGCATTCTAATACTTGTAGCGACAATCTAATTGAGAGGGGATGTCAGGGGATGTTTAAGTCTGAAACATAACAGAGCTTAAATGGAGTCCCCTGACTCTTCAGATGGTTTTTGTTGTAAGGGAGTACATAAAGAACAAGTGAAAGATTTACACGTTTGCTGTTATTCTCAGACACACACAGGCATACATAGAGGGAATGAAAAAGAAACTATTTGTGAGCCTTCTGAATAAGGTAAGAGTGTTCTCATAAAAGTAGTATTTTTGAAAAAGGAATTGTTGAAAACGGCCTAAGAATAAAACTTTTGAACACTGTCTCCTTTTTCTTCCTTGGTATGAATAAAAGCTCTAAACGCTGTAGCCTTTAACCTTTTCAGGTCTTTCTATTCATTTCCTGAAGAGATTTACATGAGAGATGTTCTTTTTTGTTTGAGTTGTTTGATATAGGTGATGATCATGTAAGTGCAAGGGCCTATCTTTCTCAGGATCTTAGACCCCAGCACCAAGGTAAAAGGTTGCTCTCAGCAGTGGATACCAGATGAAAATGCCCCTGTCCTTCTTCAAATGTTATTCCCTGGAAGTTTTAGCATTTAGGGCTAATGCTTTACTACTTGGGTGCTTCCAAACCCTGGCCTTCAGATGAGGCTGTAAGAGGTTATACAGTACCTTGGGCAATCCTGAGAGGACATCTGCCAGTGTGAAGTAGTTGCCTGGGGGCTGAACTTCATCAGTTATCACATCTGTAGTAGTCTGTGTCCCTTCTCTCTTTCTGTATATGCCAGTGGCTTTTGCCCATGCATTTAGAGATGAGAACAGAAACATTCTTTAACTGGGAGCCTTCTAGGGAAAGATGAAATTCTGAAGTGAACAGTCCTATTGTCTGAGTAAATTCTTGCCCTGTGCATGCCTTTTAGAAACTCATTCAGTGCTAAAGCATAGCAATTCAGGAAGCAGAATGCTTGTAGCTGGGCTTTGACATGAAGTCCCTATCACTTCTATATATTAGAGATTTTATAGCTTCTTTTATGAGGGTAAATAATAATAAACTAAGCAAATGCTGGTCCTTCTGAAGTTGGCTTACAAACCCAAACAAAAATCCCAAACAAACTAAACTATTCCATTTACTAGATCTAGGATTTAATTTATTTACCATAATGGATTTTTTTTTTTTTTAGATTCCAGCTAAATTAGTTTTTCTGCTTGCTGCATACTTATCTTGCAGCTTGACCATTTCCTTCTTTGTTGTCAATCAAGACTTGCTTTCTAAAATTTATTCCATGTTATTTCCTTTTCAGCAGGAGGAATTACTGAACTATTGGAGCAGTTCAACAATTTCACTATGTTTCAGTGCATTGCATAATGACTGCTTTATATATTAATTATATTATATATTATATATTATATATTATATATTATATATTATATATTATATATTATAATTTCCTCCCCAGCTCTCACTTAAGGTATCTGTGACCAAGGTTTCCCTTGTGCTGCCCGCTGGGTTAGGAGCAGCCCTGACCACTGATCCAGGAGCAGCTACTGCTATGTTTTGTCAAGCTTGTTTTGATACTGTGATAAGAACAACTAATTTCTGAACCTACTGGTGACAGGTGAATAAAAATGGCCTTTCTCCCCCTCTAGTTATGATAATCTGCTCTAATAAAATCTTTTCTAAATAAACCTTGCTTCAGTAGAACCGTAGAGGAGACTAGAATGACTTAATGTTCAGAAAAACAGGAACTGGAGACTGTAGCAGCCTCCTGCTCTGACAAGTGCCTTGTGCTCCCTCCTGAGCAAAGCCTGGCCAAACAAACAGGGTCAGAGCCCAGTGGTTAGCAGAACCTTGGATTTTGTTCACATATTTAGATACAAGCCACAATATCCTATTTTGTACAGTAATGTCTGCAGTTTCTGCACACTTAGGTCACTTCCACCCTTTTAAAATGATTTCTTTTTACTTTCTATTCTGAATGAGCCCTAGTGTTGGAGGTTAATTTAATCCAGTTCATCTACACAATAGCTTTATTCTTTGGTAATGTACTCTCTGAATCTTTCTCGACCTTCTCCCCAGTATTGTTTTCCTCATGTAATCCTCCTTTCCTGTCTTTAATTTTATAAGTTTATTTGCTTTCTTTGGAATGATACCTTTCAATACATTTATTTTTTTCAGTAGCAAAATCAATGGTCCCATTCTATAAATAGTTTTCTTTCTTGCATGCACCTCCTTCAAGTGATTATTTTAACAGAGAATCACAGATTTGCTGCAAATAGCCATTATGCTGATTTCTAAAAATTTTCACTACTAATTAGTTCTTCAAGCAAAAGTTGGTAGTTGAAACTGTAGTTTGTAATTAAAACTTCTGACTAGTTGTGCTTTTGGAAAGTGAGGGAATGTCAAGTTCAATGTAGGAAAGGTTGTCTCTAACTGTTCTTACCTAAAATACATAAAAAAAAATCTCCCAAGAGTTGCTTTGTCCATTTCTCTGAAAAAAGAAAAGAAGGAATGAAAAGGAGAGATGCTCACGAGAACTTGAAGAGATCATTACCCTCTGAGGTACAGGTTAGGAGCTAAAAAAAACGAAGGAAGCCAGACTTCAGAATCACTGAATCCCCCTGGAAGAAAAGCAGCTCACTGGTTTCTCATTGCTTCTGGATCCCTATAGAGTCCATTAATCTTAGAACCAGAGCTCAAGAATGTCCTGTTTTGATGTTCTTGAGCATGTTAAGCTATTCAAATGGAGAAGAGTATCTGAGGTTGAGTTGTTGATTAGCAATTGAACAGAATATGTAACTTGACTGAGTGTTAGTTAAATAAAATGCTCATTTACGATGCAGTTTTAGAGTGACATCAAATGTGATGTGCTACACAAAAATTACACTCTAGTAACTCTCCCTGCTGCCTGCTTTGGCTTTTACTAACATCTCATCTCTTTTCATGTCCCTGACTCCTGGTTAGTCAACTTTCTTTGATAGTCTTGCTGGTCTAAACAAAACTTTTGTGTTGACCGGCTGTGCTGCCATGGAGGGAATGTACACGATGCTGATGTGTATCCAGTCCCCATGGTTCCTACGCAGGCTCATAAATAGGCATTAAACCCTATTTATGCTTATTCATCCCTGTTCATTGACATGGAATATAAGAATGTGCCAGTCCTGTTATTTTTTCATGCTCTAACTGCAGTGACCAACTCCAAGTTTGAACAGAGTATGATGAAACATTTATGTGAGGCAGGGCTCCAGAGATGCTGCTTTGGTGGCCAGGTGACAGTGACCTGTGGATCCCCAAGGCAGGATGCAGATGGGTTTCTGTACAATGCCTTGGGTCTGACTGCTGCTCTCCTCTGGGCTCATTTTGGTGTGCAATGATTGAGCAAAATTCCAACAGGCTTTAATTAAGTGGTTGGTCTGACTCCTCACTAGTGTAGTAAGTCCTTTTAAGGTGATAACATCACAAGTTTTTTATGGGTGTGGAGGTAAAAACAATATATGGGACACTGGAACAAATCCCTGAACTGTTCCTAAGCTGTTAGAGTCAAAGGTCCCCCATAGCTCCCTACCAACCACAATGAGCATTGTTTGGGCTCTGGGGGAGCAGAATTCTGAAATACCAAAAACTGGGACTTTTCTGTCAAATTAATAATCAGAAAAAAATGCAAATATAAAGGGGAACTCATAGTGATCTTACTATTAAAGCATTAAATGTTTTGTAGCACAAGAGCACTAAGTCAGACTTCACTAAAGCATTTGAAATTAGGACCTTTAAAAAAATACAGCAGTTGGAAGGAAAAAACCTTCAAAGCTGCTTTTTCTCCCCCTTGGAAACCTGCTGGTGTTAGGATAAAATGAATAGAGAAAAGAGAAAGGTTTGCCTTCTAATAAAGCATCTGTTGCCCACTTTGAACATTTCTTACTTCTTTGTGAGTGTGTCTCTTCAGTTATGGAGACTACTGACAATGAAGAACAGAGGTATAGAAAAAGACAATGCCTGTTATATAGCCAATATTTCTGATTTCATGTCACTTTGAACAGAATCTTCATTTGACCACATGCTGTGTGCAAAAGGAATTTCTTTGTTGGTTAACCCAAAGATGCTGTAAGATGCTCAAAAAGGTAAACTGCAGGAATCTGTTCAATAAGAAAGATAAAAACAAACCTTACAATTCATTCAGTGCACTGCTATCACTTTTATCTTCACCCTATTTTGGCATGCTGCATAAAAACTGAATTCAAATGACTTGTGCTTACCCCCCCTTTCTTAATTTTCTTAATTCTGTGCATGAACTACATTTTCTCTTCATCTTCAAAATAAAAGGTAATAAAAGGAACAACTTCACATAGATGTAAAATGTGAGAAAGACTAAGAGGTGCACATGCATCCCTGGATTGCTGAAAAGCCTGTGGACAGTTCTTATTGCCATGAATTCCAGCTGCAGTAACTACACTGAGGGCTACCCTACACTAAAGATTTGCAGCCTTTTGTGGCAGGAGGTTCTCAGATTTGGCTGAGCTGCTCACCTGAATGATTCAGCAGAATTTTGTCCAGACCTCAGACACTTTACTTTTCTGTCTTCCATGACTGCTTACAATTCAAGGCCAAAACAGGAGGAGATTGTTTTCTAAGGGCTGCCTTCATCTCTTTCCATCAGCTCTTGCCCTGCTTGCAGTGCATGAAGTCAGCTTGTTGGCTGAAGCCATTGAAGCACTGAGCAAAAGCAAAGCAATGAAATATAATTTTAAAGCTTGACCAAATTCAACTGAGTTTAGAGAAGAAGGAAAAAAAGAAATCAAACTTCTTTCTCTTTAAATGGATTAGGAAAAATTAAGTTTTTAACTGACAAATATTTTTATCTTTGAATAGTGGATAAGATTGCAATGATTACTTTGTTTGCAGTGCTTTGTTTTGGTAGTCTTAAGCTCTCCAGACATTCCCCTCAGATTCTTTCCTATGTTAGCATCAAAGCGATATTATAATTTGAAGAGCACTTTAAGGTTGTGATGATGGGGGTTTTGTGCTTGAAAAGATGTATTTTTTTTTTTTTTTTCTGGTGAAACCCACTGCTCATGAACAGAAAGAGGTCACCTCTAGGTCTGGGTGTAAGTCAGTCAAGAGCTCTAAGGCACTCTACTCAACAAGGACATTTTCAATTACTCGGATTTAGTTAATGACACTTATTTCCTGTATGCTGAATTGTAAAGATGCTCTGAGATGCTCACATAGTACAATAGTGAGAGCCTTTAGTACATGGCTATAATTATTACAGTTGAATTTTGCTTTGACTACAGTCAAGTACAAGTAGTTTTGAACTACTATATTGCATTTTTTAATATATGAACTAGTTTTAATTTCTCACACAGGTTTGTGCATGGCATAAAAGACAGGTGAATGAACCTGCCCTTGGATAGACTTCTCTGGAAGAGAAGCAATTTAGAACTCTAAGAACTTTAGTCTAGTACGGCTGGAAAAATCAGGTTCTGCTGTGAAGCTGAGCAGGCTTGCTCAGGGAAGGGGAAGGTTGGCTTTGACAGGCCATATTTCTGACCAGCTTTGAGCAGCAGCTCCTTTCTTTCACTGCCCTCTCCATTTCAAATGAAGCCAGAGGAGATACTCCAATTAATTGTTAGCAACTCACCTCTAGGCTGGCCACCCTCTGTCTCATTTGAATTCCTTGGGCCACAGCCACTGCCAGCGCCCAAGGGTTTTACTCTGAATTATGCATTCCTTCCATCAAGTCATCAATAACATTACTCAGAGCAGATGTGTTTCTGTAATTGATTAGTTATCTCTTCATGGCAAATAGTAGCATTTGTGATCGAGTAACAGGTTCATAGATTCCCTTGATCAAAGCATCAGAATCTGATTATACCTTCTGTAAAGAACAACCTTTGAAGTGGATCAGCACTCAAGTAATTCAATTACCCGCTTTCTGGAAAATTCATCTTGAAAGGAGGTCATTTGCTCAGGTACAAAGAGGTGAAAGATACTGTTTCCATTATGACCCATATGGTGACTTTCTGTCAGCCTCAGAAAAAAGGGGTGTCTGAAGATTATTTACTCTGTTGGAGAGGTAAAGATGTGACTTGTCTTTTTGTATTATTCTATGTATTAAATATATATGATTTTTTAAATGAATCCCATATTATATTCATCTACATCTGACCCTTAGTACAGTTCTAGGAAAAATGAACAGTTACCAAGTTTAAACTCAAACATTTGTTTGCCAGCCAATTTATTAGCTTTTATTCTCCTCGTAATTCTTGATGGAAGTCCCTTTTTCAAACCAGGCCTCACTCTTCTTTTTTCACTCCTTTTACATGTGGCTGAAAGTTTCTAAGGGATATCCAGGAATTATTTTTCCACACTTTTCCTTTGCCAGGAGTGTGTCAACATTTCTTATTTCATTATTAAAATAGATCAATCATTCTTAATAGGTAACAAAAGTACTTTATTACACAGAAATTAAAAGTGCTGTTGAATTTTACTTTGAAGCTAAGAACTCCTAAGAAAAGTAATGGAAAAAAGTGAAAGACGTTTTTAATTTGAGCACTTTTAAACTTATTAATTTCCTCCTTTAACATTAACTTCTGAGTATGGTTATACTATAGATACACATGAAGCACAGTTTTGCAATGCTTCAGACAAGGCTTATACAAGATCCTGTTAGTACTAATATCTTCCTTCCCTTCTCAGTTAAGGAGAGATGATGGTACAGAATTGCTCTGTAACATGATAGAATTGATCCTGACACCATCAGGAGGACCCCAAATGGATGGAAGAAATTTTTACTCACATGTGGATGTGGTATCAAAATGTGCTAAAACAAAATTTGTTCTTTTAAAAATCTACCCCAGACCTGCTATAATCTTTCCTTTCTCCTCAATAGGTAGATCAGATACTAGGAAGGCCTTTTTTATTTTTATTGTGGGTGTGAAGGCTGTAGGAGCTGACAAACAGTGCATGGTTAAAAACTAACATAAAGCTAAATGAGTAAAAAGAAATCAGTAAATGGAAAACTCAGCATTTTAGAATAACTGTGTAAGTAACCATGTCATTCCGTGGCATGTGGAATATTTAAATGGAGGCAAAAAAGTTAATTCTGTATTCTTTACTGCCTTCACTCTTCGGATCTACTTGGATGAATTCGGTGGCTGGTACCAAGCCATGCCCCAGTTCCCGTGTCCATAACAAACAATGGGCAAAGCTGCAGGACAGGATCCAGCAGCAGCTTCCAGTCAGGAGTGGTTATCTTTCCTGTCTTCCTTTAGCCATTGGGAACATGACTCCCAAGGCAAGGGAAAAAAAAAAAAAAAAAGAAGTGAAGATATCATAACATTTATAAAAGTTCTCTTACACAATCTTTGTTATCACTGGACCTCAGGGACCGGGTGACAACAATATTTCCTGCAGGAGTGCAATGCATGGTAGAACTTTGAGTTAGCTTGAATTATGTGAGATTTCCCTTTAGTTCTCTACCATCCATCCTCTGCTGGTGGGTTTTCAGTGTCCCTTGTAGAGCAGAAGACAAGGTGGTTCCAAGACTCAGAGTTTGGAAGAAGGGACAAGTCGTGCCCAGTACATGTTCCTGTCCAGAAGGCAGATAAAAATGGAAATAGCTGAAGGAAAATTAAAAATAGCCAGCCCTTGAAAGTTTTCAAGGGAGCAAATTCCTTAGGACCAGGTGAAATTTCTGAAAGAATTCTTTAAACCTCTCACTGTGAAGAAATGCCTTTTTTGTGAAAAGGAAGGCAGAGCCACAAAAGTATATCAAGGATTTGAGGTGTTTTCTTTGTTCTCTCTTCAGCTGGTGTCACTTGTGTCTCCTCCTTGCTCTTTAGGCTCTTCCATGTTTGCCCACCTGTCACCCCTTTGAGATACTTTCAGGTATAAGATATGCTCTTTCTCTCTTTGTGATGGGAACTTTGGACTCTTTACTGTAGCTGAGATTTTTTATAAACTGATTTTGTTTCTCTTGGGTGACCTCTGAGACTAACTCAAGTTAATTGAGACTTCCACTACCTTCCATATGCTCATAGTGTTGTGTACACATACCTACACACTTTGTGTTAAAAATATTTCTGAAATTGTGAGATCATGACATTCATGTGCAGGATATGGCTCTTCTGTACATCTCCTGGCTCTCTTCAACACCCATCTCACCTGTTCTATATTTCTGATGTCCTGTGGACATATTTCTAACTATTCTAAAATAGTACATAAACCCCTTTTTCTAACTGCTGTGTGGATTTCTTTTCCTAGTACAATGTGGTTATAGCACTCAGTTTCCACATGGTAAGGTTGATTTAGGTATATTTTCAAGGAAAAAAAAGTCCTTTCAGCTCTCCAGGCAGTGATCTGCTCTTATAACTAAGGAATGAACTAGTTTGCTAGCTCTCTAGTCTGGGTGTTAAAACTCATAGTAGTCTCTAAGAAACATTGCTCTTCATCCTGTTTTTGCATGCCCTTTGTTCTTGGCTGCACCTGTATATATACCAACAATAGTCCAGTGGTAACGTCATCATTCCTTTAAAGTAGTGCAGTGTCTTTCCTTATTCTGAATTGTATCGACCGCAGCTGCGCTTTGTATGAAACATCAGAAAACAAACTTTTCTCCAGAAATACACAGTCCTAATAACCTGAAAGATACCGTGGCTCAAAAGAAAAGTTCATGCATCCTTTAACAAAACAAACACGAATTTTTAATCTATTTTTCCTCTTCCTACTTCTAGGAGAGCTGATAGCTGCCATTATTTGTAATAAAGAAAATAAATATTGTATTTATCTACTTTAAAATCTGGGAGAAAGAAATTTACATCTTCGTTAAAATCCCTGATGAGATTCCTTGTGTTTGAGGCCTGATGTTACATTTATTCCCAAGAATGGGTAAGAGTATAGACCGGATTTTTTTGGTCCTATTCCATTGTGGTGTTCGCTTTCCCTACCTGAGCTCTGTGTGAACTTGGGCAGGAGGATCTAATTTGGTTTGCCCATATCTGTCTAGTTTGTAAACTGAGTCACACAAGGCACAGCTGCCTGTTCCAAGACGTTCCTGAAAAAATGCAGTCTTGGTTAAGCCTCCTAGATGCCAAGAAATATTATTAATTTTAATAATGAATACAAGATATTAATTAGTAGTTTGTATTTTACTAACACAGTGGAATGGGAAGCTCTGTCCTCAGAAGTGGTTAGATATTGTGAAAACTGCAGGACGAGACTTCATTTTTTTGGCTGTATGTAGTGCAGGCTAAATGCAGGTCAAGCTCTGTTAGGACTGTTGAGTCAATAACTCATCCTCCATTGCAAACATCCCCTATGAAGTGATAATATGTTGCTTTGGCACAGTTGACTTAAATTAATTATGATGGTTCTACTCAGCTGAATGTCATGAAAGTATTTTTTTTTCAAAATGCCCACATTGTGAGAATTCCTTATTCTTTGCTGAAGCAAAGATCCATTAGCTGGACTATTTTATTTTTAAGTTCTATACGTGATTTAAACCAAGGTAAATTATTTTGAAGTGGAAAACTATAATCCAAAATAAAGAAAACTTAACTGCTTCTTTGTTTTAACTGCTGCTGAAGGAGTAAAGTCCACATAGCATAATGCAGATAGTGTTACAGTACATGAGTGACCATGGAGTTATTCTGTAGAAAGCCAGGAACATTGATTAAATGTAGCCACGAATGCTGGAGCAGTAGCTAAGCAATGAGGAAGTTAAGTGGATGAGACGGTTAGAATGGAAATGGAAGTCATTAAAAGTAGATGTCAGGCTTCTGACATGTGACTATGACTTTAGGCAGTTTTGCGACTGGTATGTAAAAAAAAGAGAAAAAAGAAATATCCTATTAAAAAAAGTTTTCAAACTTTGCAGACGAAAGATATAAGCCATTCAAACAAAGCACTGAAAACCCTACTGCCCTTCCATATGTTGTACTTTTTTTATAGCTTCAGTTCATAGTGACTTGTTGGTGGAGGGGTGAGAAAACCTCTGCCCTGACCAACTGGGGGTGCCTGGAGCCCAGCAGGAATAATTCTGCCTCCCACTGCCCCAGCAGGGCTCGAGCCTGGGGCTTGGGGGGCCTGTCTGATGGGTGAATGAGATGGATGCTTAATTCTTTCTTCTTCTAGTCTCTCTCTCCTTGCTCTGTGCATATACTTCTCTGTATCTTATACAAACTCTGAGTCATTAGCAGACTGCCTGCTGTAGACATCTCTGGGCTTTACATAACCTGGCAGTCTGTCACTGGAAAGGAGATCTAAATCAAATCACAGGAGAGAAGAAGAAAAAATTCTCTTGTGAGAGCTGTCACCTGGCTTTTAAAGATGGCTAGGATTTGAAGGGGAAAAAAGTATTCAGAAAGAATGTATTTCCATAATCCAGCAAACTTTTTCTAGTTTGAAATATTTTATCATTGTACAGGGAGTTTTCATTTGTCTCCTTGGTCTTTGTGACCTCACATGCACATTTGGTCCCTCACATCCCAGTGATCTCAATCCTGCCTGTCCATGGGAGAGACAGGAGCCCCTGACTCTAACTACTAGGAATAACTTCTGGAACAAAATAATGCTATGTTCATATCAATTATACACGTTATTAAAATGCATCTGTTTCCAGTCAGTCCTGAGTTTTCTAGAATACCTGGAGTTGTGGCTCCAGTTGTAGCACCAGAGCTGTGGTATAGCTCTGCTCTGAAGGCCATTTAAATACAATTATTTAAAAAGGACTTACAATTATCTTGAACTCAATGCTGCAGTTGGACTGTAGTAAAGGTTTAAATTATGTCTCTACTGTGGTGAAATACATTTGATTCTGTGTAAGAAATTTTGCTAATACTATGTCTACACCTGTTCATTGTGAATGTGCAATTCTTCTTGTGACTTTGTTCTACCACATTGAAATGACTGTAATTTCTTTTTTCCTTTGTCTCTCTCCATATGAAGGCAAAAAAGAGGACAAAGAAACCCCCAAGGCTCTGGGGCCAGGCTGTACTGCCAGAAGCCCTACTGGCACCAGACAGAGTGAGCACCTAACTCAATTTCCTGCACTTTTGGCAAATCAAATTTGATATTAACTGCAGTACATTCTTCTTGATATGAAAATGCTTTTAGCAGCTTAATTAAGACTGTCTTCCACAGTGCTGTGTTTACTGTCAAGTGACATCTGAAATATTTCTACTGTGAATATTTTCCATGTATTAAATGCTCAAATTTGACAAATTTCACCTGCTTTCTAGAATTGCAAACTGAAAGACATTTCCAATCTGAGATGCTTTATTGCAAAATTGAAATCTTGTCTTTGAACAAGTCGGGCTTTAAAAGGTGGAGGAAATGAAAACTTCAGTATGACAGCAATTCCACCCAAGCCATGATTAACGTGCTGGGATGGATTCTCAGCTGTGCTGAGTTTGGCCTTGGTGAAGCTGAGCAGAGCCAGGGGGAGCAGTGGCACAGAGCCACCTTTCCAGTCCTTTGATCCTGGGCCAGGCAGGGCAGGACTGGCTGTCTGCGTGCCTTAAAGCAACCCAAGAGGTGTTTTACACTGTGCAGTCACAAAGGGGCTGCAAACCCAGAGCTTCCCAGCCCCTC
>VRYO01001792.1:1313351-1326655 GCA_009812075.1 Sialia sialis | reverse complement strand
GCACCTGAATATAAGCCGCACCACTGGGGTAGGCTGGATTCTTCAATGAAAAAGGTGCGGCTTATATTCGTGAAATTACTGTATATATATCATTGCATATATTTGTAGAAATTAAACTTGCATTTTTTTTAAAGCATTTACATATAGGAAAAACAGTTTCCTGGACTGGGGTGAAACCCTTCAATTTTGGTGTAAAAATGTTTCACTTTTTTCTTAAATCTATAAAATGTTATTTCCCTGCCATGACTTTATTTTGTGTTAATTTTGTAGTAATCTTAATTCTGATAAAATAGTCTTCATTAGTTGTGTTCGTAGATTACATACCCATAAGCTGTTTTAGATTAATGTGTTTATCACAAAAATATCCTGTAGCGTATTCTACTGTTGTAATTCCATTTTCTAGATTTGAAATTTACAAATTATTCCGTTGAAATTTCTATTTCTAAAGTTAAGAGCTATTTAGAATGGAAGGTTTGCTACTTGCTGCTACTGGCGTGCTCTTTGAACTAAGTTGTCTGAATTTTTCCCTTTGGATGAGACCTTTATGGAGGAAGGGACAGATGATCCTCTGTATCTGCCCAGTGTGTGGTTTCTGAAACATCTGGTGCTGGCTCTGCTGGAGGCAGAGGAGAGTGGGACAGGGAAGAGGGGGAGGAAGCATTCTTCTGGAAAAACTGCTTTTTCTGTTGTTTATTTTAAAATCTTATCCTGAACATCCTCACATTGCTCTAGTTTTGAAAGTTTTGGCTTTCTCTCCAGTTTACAACTGAGTTTTTCTGTCCTCATACGTGTCAAGTGTATAAACAATAGAAGAAGTGAGAGCTCTGTGGTACAGTGTTCCTGAAATAATATTGTTCAGTCATCAAGCCAGCAAGGTCTGCATCTTAGTCTTAATCTGTGCTTAACTTTCACTTTTGGGAGTTCTGACTGTATTACCTTTACCTGTGTCTGTAGTGTTCCATTATTTAGTTGAGCTCATTAAAGGATCAATATATTTCAGCTTTGAGAGTAAAAAACCAATTTTTTTAAAATATAGACATTTAACTCTTTCTTACTATTTGTTCAGCTTTAATATTTTGCTAATTGTTTTCAAGTTTTGTAGGTTGTAGGGTTGTGGGCTTTTTTTTAGAATAGAGTAAGTGCATTTTATAAAAAGCTTCTGTGGTACCAGATGGCATCAGAACACCCTTGACAAGGTGTGTGAAGAGCCTGCTGTGTCTGCTGCAAGGCTGGTTCTGCCCCACACCATCAGGTGTGACTGCCTGGCTGCTGTGGGCTCTGCCCCTGGCTGGGGATGCCCAGCCCAATTCTCTGCCCTGAGGAGATATTTCTGTGCTCTCCCACCACAGGCTGGATCAGAGGCAATGATGGCCTGGAACTGCTTCTCTTGGCTGAAAGCACTAAGGAACAGTGAGCATAGTTCAGGTCTTTGAAATAGCTGTATCTTACTTCAGCTGGAAAAAAGCTACGTGTTTCCTTAATTATTTTCAACCTTTAGGTCTGAAAGAAGCAAGTTAATGAAACAAACAAAAAAAAAAAAATAAAAGAGCCCCCCAAAGTCTCAAAATCTATGAAAAGTTGTGTGATGCTACTTGTTCTTCAAACCAGGGACATCAAATGTGGCAGGAACCAAGATCCATGTATTGTTTACTGCTGGAAAAAAATGTTTCTAAATTAAATTATCTTCCTAAATAGTCCAGTTTTGGGGTTTGAAAAGGAAAAGGTATGTGTGGATAAAAGCTGGACTGGATAGGGAGCTGACTGGGACAGGAAAATTTATAGAAGACTGAGACCCAGCAAGCAGCACTTTGGAGGGACAAGATGGACTTTAAAGGAAGAGCAAAGGCTGGGACAGGCAAGAGAGACTTTTAACTGGACTTGAACTGCTCTAACCAATGACACAGAAGCTCCATGCTAACCAGTCCTGACCCAGCTTTAGCTCTTCCTTAGAGAAAATAGCTTTTGTTCATTGTTAAGAACATGTCAGTGTGTGTTCACAAGGGAGCAACGTCCACTGCATGACTGGAAGCCCTTTCATGCTTTTCCTTCTCTATTTCCGTCTCTGTTTTAGGAATATCTTCTCCTTTGTGACTCTTCACAGTTCCCATTGATGGCAGTGGACCAAAATTGCTCCTCTGACTTTTTATCAGCTTCCAGTGGGAAACCATAAAGGGTCTTATTCTGATCTCACAATCTGATGATACTTGGTACTTATATGTATCAAGACCTTAGAAAAATTACTTCTCATAGCAGTGGAAAGGCTGACCTAGAATATTTCCAAAGGAAAGTCTTTTCTGTGAAATATTGAGTTAACAAGGTGTGTTAAACTCATGTGTCACACTTTGAAAGCTTGAGAGTTTAGAAGTGGGAAGCTCTCTAAATTCACAAGAAAGATGAAAAAGTTGAGAAACAGAGGAATGAGAGGGGAAGGACAATGTAAGGCAGCTTTTCTTGGCCCTGTGTGACCAAGGCAGGCTCAGAAAGTTACAGCCTGTCAGATTGAAAGGATCAGTTGGCAGTTATTTCACTCAGGTGAGTAAGATTTCAAAAATGGGAAAGACAAGGGCTTCACATTAAAGGTTTCTGAAGCTTTCCAAGAGCTCCTCTTCTATCAGGTATATTTTTGTATATAAATCTAAATGGCCTGTAGCGTTGTAAAAGTTTTCTCTAACACATCTTCTAGGAAATCTTTAACTCCAAATTGTAAATCTGTAAGTATATTTTAAAAGTAAAATTGATTCACAAACAAATAGTTGTGTACTACTTGGAAATTTTCATGTATTATAAAAACATAATTTATCTCTGAGAAAATTCCAAAACTACGTGAATCTTGGACAGCAGCATAAATTTTGCTTCTGTGCCACTATATCATTTGTTAATCGTTGCACATGTAAGTCTCAGAGAACAGGAACAATAGGTATAGTGCAATGGGAAATAAATACAGGTTGAAATCACTTGCAGAGTGGCACTGCGGTTTGCTGCTCTAGCTGGTCAGCAGTGCCCTTGCTCTGAGCATCTTCCCTGGCACAGGAAAATGCTCCTCCCCTGACCAAACACTCTCTAGTCTGTCTATGAAAGGAGTCAGGGCATCAGGGTCACACTGAGATGAGAGGATCAGCCAGTGGTATTGTCATCCCTATGCACTGAAAATTAATGATACTTTAAATCAATAAAATTACAGCTTTATTTTCTGGTTTGTGGGCTTGTAGGGTATGTTTGAATGACTCTTCTCAGTAACCACAAAGGCTAGAAACTTTCCTCCTTTTGTGATTCTCATGTTAGTAAGTGGCTCCAGATGTTTTAACTGCAAGAAAATAAGTACTGGGAGAATTGTAACTTTATCATTTGTGTAGCAGCATTGGGAAGAGCAATCTGAAGATGCTGGTGGTCATTCCTTCTCCAAGAGGCAACATTGAAGGTAATTAGGTGTAGCTGAGCAGTAAATATTTGAGAAGTAAAATGTGGCCATGGAGAATAATAAAAGATAGTTCAGGGTTTCTCTGGGGCCACTAAGTACACAGGGTCATCAGATTAAACAGAAGAAAAAGGAAAGTAAGAAAGAATCTCATTTATTTTTCTGCTTCAGCATCATGTGCAAAGGTGCTTACAGAATGCATCTTGGAGAAGCCAAAGTTTACAGTAAAAGGGAGAAAACTCTTTCTGGAATACTTTGCACATATATAAAACAGATTCAAACTTTGCATACTCTTTGCATGAGCTCTGAGATGGTTTCTCTGTACAAAACCATGTGGTGGTCTACTACTGACTAATGCAGGCTCTACTAATTCACGTGAATAGACATACTTGTAGCAAAATGTTTAAAAAAGATGTCATTATAGTGATAGATTCTCCAGTAAATATTCCCTTTGAGAAAATGTGTCATAGCAGATATTCTCCTCTACAAATTGTACTAGTTTGTGGTTTAGAAAGACTGCAGGGAAATTGGACGTTGGACTTGGGTTTGCTTCCCTGACTGAGAAATCCTGGCTTAACAACAAAATTCAAGAGAGTATGTGAAAAGTACGAAGAAATCAACATATCAGGTCATGGTAGTCATACTGCATTTATGCATTTAATGCTTCCTTTTGGACCATCTTATCAATGTCTGGGTTTTATCTGACTACCACACAGATGTTTGAGAAAGCACACAGATTAACACACATTGAACTCTTGCTAAAGCATTAGGAAAAATAACAGGATATCAACTGTTCCATGTACACTGCACTTCAAATGCAAATCCCTTCCAATGCTCAGGGAGGTGCAGATGGAGCTGCACTTGAAGAGCTTGATGAGAAACAACACAATTGTAGTGAATTGAAGCAGTGTTATCAGATTGGGTTGCGGTTTAGATATTTTTTTGTGAGGAGAGCAAGCCTACATTTCTTGTCAGTGAATTTCGAAGTCTCCAACTAGCCTGGCCGAGGTTCTCAAGTGCTGTTACCTTCTTTATGTGAAGGGGCTGTGTGGCGCAAAGCCCTGCCTGCAGCAGCAGCACCAGGAGCTCACCCTGCCCCAGCCATCCCTGCTGGACACACTGGTGCCACCTCCACTGCTCCACAGCCACACACTGGGAAAATCACCTTCCACTTGACACTGGGCTTACCCCACCGAGCTCACTCACAGAATCTGGGGCACATTATGCACAGGTCTCTGAGATGAAAGGGCAGCCGTTCTCCCATGGAATCCTCCCTCAGTCTCTAATGAGAAACACTATGGAACATGTTTCCAGCTCTTCTCCAGCTTTGGCCAGCCTCTCAAACCTGGCTAATTGTCTGCATGTGTGTTGTTCAGCTGAAACTCTGTCAGAAAACACTCTATCTGGCTGGGTTTAAAAGCCAGATTAAAAGCCTCCTGTCATCCTCTAGTTTAGGCTGGAGGTTAAATGTAAATGATAATTTAGGCACATATTCTACCACAATGCACAAAGAAAAACAAAACTATTTCATTCAGTCCAAAACTCCACTGGGTTAAGGAAATGTTCTTAAAATAAACAGCTCACCTGTGTGTTTGCTAGCTGAATAATCAATCTTGTGATACTGTTTTGAGAATATAAGTTGGCAGAGTTGACAATTAATAGTTCTGTAGGTCAAATTGTATCTCTGCCTGTTTGTATGCTTTCAAACAAAAAGTAAAATGCTCATCATTGCTTTTGGAAGAGAAGAGGTATGTTTTGTTCATATCAGTTTTTAAACTTTTCTCACATATAGAAATAATAGGATTATTTATTGTCACAAATTAAAATGATGACTTGTTCTGCCTAGAATAGCAGAACAAATACCTAGTTGTAGATTGTTAAATATATGCTTTAAATTAAAAATAAATTCTGGGAGCTTTTTGTTTTTGATCAATTATTTTGCATTTTCCAAAGTAAATAAGTGTAATAGAAATTTGTTTAGCTACAATTCAAGCTGGCCGCTAGCCAGTCTGTTTTAATTTATTTGATAGCTTAAATGACAAAAGCTAAAGAGAAAAAAAAAAAAAGCTTTTTGTGCCTTTTTTGTTGCCCATGCTTTTCACATGTAATATAACTCTTTTTTGTCTAGTGAGACTAACGTTTTGGAGGGGAATAAACCAGTCTATTCCTTGCTATTTACTTTAAAGAAGGGAGCTATATGGAGGCTCTGGATATTTTTGGTAGGCACATGTGGAACAAACATGTGTAATTGTATGACTGATACAGCAGAATGGTTAGCAGTATATCATGGTGTGCTGTTTAGGGGAACAATTTAAAGTATGAAACAAACTCAAGTGTGAAACTGCTGTGGAGCAAAGGAAGTTTCATGTATGAGAATGCCCTCCTAACAGAACACATGTGCAATTATGCATACATGTATCTCTTTAAGGTGCAAATTTTACTTTTAATCTTATTCAAGCTGTTATATCCATAAAAACATGGAGACAAAGGTATACTGGTCATCTGCCAGATGTCTCAGGATGATGAAGTGGCTACTACAGTCCAAGCTGAAGGAACATCAGGACTGGCTGCATACAGCTGTAGCAATGTGGTGTATTGTCTGTCTAGACACCTTCAGTTGTTCTTTCATAGTAAGCTGCAAACTCTTGAGTTAAATTAAATACCCAAAAGCTGTCTGGGATTTATGAAACATTTATTTTACTTCTACCTTTCTTAGCTTTTTGAAAAACAGTCCCGCAAGGTAAAAATACTTGTTGAAAATGCTGCAGAAAGTACCTTGTAGTTGTGTAAACAGTTCTGCTCATTTATTTTTATTCAGACAGTGCATCAGTACCTCAGGTGGCTTCTTCATCTCTCGAAGCCTCTCAACCCTCATTGCACCTGGAAACACCCTTACAGTGACACAACATCATGGGCCACCAGGAAACTGAAGCCTTATAAAGTAGCAGCAACCATCCCTTGTGTTTCTGACCCCACTGAATTGCTACAAGAAAGGGTAAGAGGAAACTAAACTGAGGGATGTAGAGTTTAAGCAGCAAATTCCTGGGCTTGTTTTTGTGCTGTGCAGCAGAGCTGCTCTGCTGTGATCTATCAATGTAGATATAAAGGAGACATTAATGCTCTGAAGTACTGCTGTAAGTTAGCTCCTAATGTGTGCCATCACTCAAACTCCTACATTAACTTCAGTGGGGTTACTCAGTGAGATAGCATTGCTGTGCAGACAGCCATGGAAAACCAGGTTTGCCCTCTGCAGAATGCAGCTGTAGCAGCTTTTTAAGGAAGGAAGTGCTTGCTGGAGTCCCATGTTGAAAGTTGTTGGTTATTCAAGTTCTCTGTCGACTCTCCTTTGTCCTGAAACATTCCATAATACTGCAGTACTGTGATGTCCATTAACACTGGAATGGAAGTGTGATTAGCAAGACTAGGGAAGGTTTAGTACAGTTTTACAAAGGAGGCAATTGAAGCACAAGCCAAATTTAGCCTGAAGTAATTTACTGGCAATTCCAGGAAGAGGAATGATAAGTCTTGACTGTGTCATTTCAACAAATTGCAAAAGTTGCTACTGTGCACCCCTTTTCCTTATACAGTTTGACTGCAACATAGAAGTTGCTATAAAGCCTTGCCTAATCTCTGGAAATTTGTAAGAACAATTTGAAACTCCAACTAGCATGCCAAGGAAATGAATAAGCAATGACTTCTTACAATAATTGAAGGAGACTTACTAAGTCAAAAATGGTTACATTTTGAGGATTACCTATGTAGTTCTTAATAATATCTAATCCAGAAGAGGGCAAATAAATAGTTCTATATATTTATAGAATGCAATGTGTACAAACTTGCTATTTATATAATTCACATTATAAATGGCAAAACACTTCACCAAATTTTTGCACACAAAAAATATGGAGAAAAATTCAGCAAACTAATTCTTATTTTCTTAAGCCTTGAGAGCCTGATTCTGCAAAGCTAAAGCCTCCTCAAGAGTACCAAAGAAATCTCAACTTTTATGGCACAGAGAAAGTTGAATGTGCTCAGCAGCATTTCTCTGGGTTCAAATTCAGGCCACCAAAATCATCTGATAGATTACAAGACCCAACAAATTGAAAAGAAAGAGCAGATACTAGACAAAGTATGTGTACTCTTTGGGGAAATTCTGTTATAGTTTTTAATCTGATAATATATTCAGTTTGGTTATTGTTCTATTCTGATCATATTGTGATGAACTGTTTAAACAAGCATAGCTATTTTACTGCCTGAATAATGACTTGAAGAAATACTCTGATTTGACAGGGAAAAAATGGCAAAACAGCCAAAAGTTTGCATGTTCACATCAAGTGAGTAAAATGTTGAGAAAAATGAATTCTGACTGATGATAGATGGGAATTCAGTCATACCTGTACAGAATTGATAAAAATTTTGAAGTTAAGTCTTACCTGAGATACTCAGTACATCTGCAAGTGTCCTAATTGTCTATTCCTTCCATTCGGTTTGTGTGGGGGCCCCAGGGGTGAGAGATAGTTACACCATGAATATGCACACTCTTAAGCATTATTTTAAGATGTGCCAGTTTTGGCGGAAAATGTTCCTTTTTGAGGAAAAAGCAGAATTTTTTGTGGAAAAGGTATTATAAGATAACAGCTTAAGTAAATGAAATTCATCTCCCAAAGGAATGCAGGAAATATTTGCAACTAAGTGTCTATTTGCAAAACAGTCTAAACTCTTCCCTTTGAAAATTATTCCCAAAGTTCTAAGCAACCATTCCCCATTTTTGTGGTGAGCATATACCACTGTCATTAGCATTGCTGTTAATGGGGATAAGTAGGAATTAGCATGAACACAAATTTGTTTGCATCATTCAGTGTAAAGCTATCTTTTTGCTGTAATGTGAGAGATGTACAAGTGGAGCCAAAAGAGACCCCACCATCACTGCACCCACAAAGCTCTGTGATTTCCAGGGGGTATTGGTTTCTTTTTCATACTTCAAAGAAACCGACCAATCTTCTCGGTCCAACTTCAGGCTCAAGATTTCTGAGCTTTTCTTTTAGGGCCAAGTTATGAACTGCTGAAACATAAGGGTTTATCAGACAACCCTCAGTGCAAGCTGAGCCCTGGCCATAGTGCAATTTAAATTATTTATGCACAGGGCTGTGCTCAGACCATGTGCACATTTGTCCTTGTCAGTCAACAAGTGTTCTATTAATCAAACAGGAACCCTGGCGCGTTCATTACAAAAGTAAGAACATTGAATTTGGGATGGTATTTTTAGTGCTTTTGACAGACAGGGATTATTAAGCTGTCACTCCCTCTTTTCTGCCAACTCCCATATCTTCCTCCCCTTCTTCAATGCATTGTCATTTTATTAAGAG
Organism: Sialia sialis; assembly: GCA_009812075.1. NCBI lineage: Eukaryota > Metazoa > Chordata > Aves > Passeriformes > Turdidae > Sialia > Sialia sialis. Next base: position 1,317,874 of record VRYO01001792.1, on the reverse strand, counting down.
CACACTAATAGTTAAACGACAGGAACCCTAAACCCCTGACTAGTTCACTGACATGACAGGTTATTTTTTCCCTCTATTCCCTGTCCAAGAACCCCTGCTGATCTTCCCAGCATGCAGTGCTGTGTGACCCTTAACATCTGGCAGTGATTAATTGTCTTAGTGTCATAGCGATCGCCTTCCTCCCTCTGATCCTCACTTACTTTGTTCTCTCTTTTAAAGCCAGTGTGCTGGAACCTTTTCTTCCCACTTTTAAATCTGTCCAGTATCCAGGATACTGTGTGTGTCTACTGTGATACAACTTGAAAGAAACCGAAACAGTCAGTTATCTGGCCCTGAAAGTCTGGTCATGGATTCAGAGGGCTTTCTGTTCACTGAAGGGGTGTGCTTGAAAAACAGCACTAACTAGAATGACACAGATCTTGTTGAACTTGATCCGGATCTCGGGTCCCTTCTAAGCAAACAATGCAATTATGGGCAATGCCATTTTCAGTGGACACACAGGGTATTGTGTAGGAGGCTGTTGGCTGCAGCTTACACGTTACATAGATTAAGGAGCTGACACCTCCTGACAGTGGCTGCCCCTTTGTGCTCAGTTCACCCTGCTGTCCCACAGTGCCACAGAGGTCTGAGCCCTAGAGCTCTTCCTGCTCAACTCCCATCGAGTTAGGCAGGTTCCTGCAGCTCAGGAAGGACTGGGCTGTTGGCTTTGGCACCAAGACTGCCTGGGCTGGGAGCTAACACAGAGACCATGTTTTCAAGGGGATTTTAATGGCCAAGGAATATCAGGGGGTGCTCATTCCTGCTTTAAATCCCTGTACAAAAAGAATACTGGTGGAAGAGGAGATGTCTCTACCACTAAGATAAATGTCAGCTGTCTACACTCTGCTCTTAAATCCCAAGCGGCTTCCCATGTGATTTTCAAGAATCACTTAATCTCTGCCTCAGTTTCCCACATTGGAAAATAAAGACAGTAGCTGCTTCAAAGTATGCAGGCTCGGAGTTTTTAGTGACCTCTCTTTTTCCTGGATGAAGATGAAGTATTGCTAGGCAATTATTTATATCTGTCTGTTTAAGACCAGCTGCCAGGCATGGGGGGAGCTATGTAAGAGGGAGGAAGGAGGATATGTTATGCAGAAGTTAGTTTGTTTTTTTTAAGACTGCTTAGATTCAGGATGCCTGTGATGTAGTCATAGTTTGGCAACTTGCATGGGTAAAGTACCAACTGCTCTAAACTTCCACTTCCTTGCATGCAAATGGAGGATGAGCTAATAGTGTTCTTTGCAAAAAAAGGAAACCTCTTAACATTTGAAGATGAAAGGTAAAAATAAACAATTGTTTTAAATCCTGGCTGAATAGCAGAATACATGCACTGAACTTAAACTACCATTGCATTTACATTTTAAGGCAAAATATCTGAAAGGCAGTTTCTCCTTCACTTACCTATTGAATGTTGAGTTCAGAGTCTCTCTGTCTCCCATGACACACACTCCTCACAAATAGATTTCTCCTGAGCAGTATTATGTTCTAGCTCTCGGTGTATTTCAAACAATTATAAGGCCATTTATTTTCTGTTTCAAACCAAAATAGTGAAATGGAGTGCATGGCCTTTTCTAGTTGCTAAGCAACCCTTTGTAACGTGCATCCTGCATTTTGCTGTGCCATTTGGCAATTCACGCAAGCTCTTGTTTGTTCATTTCCAGTCTAGTAAAATTGGTTGCTATATTTCAAGTGCCAGTATAGATCAAAGTATTTCCTAGAAGGATAAACATGTTAACTGGCAGAGAGCGAATGATTAACATCAAGCACAAGCCTTTTAGCATAAAGGACTTGGCATGTCATCCATTGGCAAAGCTACTCAGATGAATGCCATCTATACCTAACAGATGTGCCACTAAGGAGTTATTCTCTTCTTTCCAAAGTGCTGCTTGCTGTGCTGGTGTGACTGAATGAGGATGAGAGCCACTGCTGAGCTTTGTAGGCAACTGAGCCAAATGCAGCTGTCAGCCATGGCATTGTATCTGGAGATCTCTGCTGATTTCGCCTGAGCTTCTTCAGCTTTGCATCCATATAACTAATGGTAGAATTATATTAAACTGTTATTTTTTTCTTCCTCTATGCTTTATGAACACTTACAAACAAACCAGAGTCTAATATTTGACTATTTAATATTACTTGTCTCTGATAAACTCGAAGTGTATGCCTAAAAAAAGTTGCCTTTAAGTAGAGAACATTAATTCCTCACAACAAGGCACGACATAGCTGGGTTTTTGCTATAATCTCTGCATTTCCAAACTTCTGACTACAAGCTATAGATGGTCTGGATCTATGCACATTGCAGTTAAATAAGACAAATTTTGAAAATTCATGTACATGTCTGTTTTGTCATTGGTGCTATTTGTGTGACACATGAATTTTTGTGATGTCTGTAACTTGCAATCTGTGCCAGACTCTCAGTGGTACAATATGCACTGGACCAAATGTCAGATACTGACTAACACAGTCATTAAAAGTAGTACTAAGTGACAAATGTGACAATTTTAAATTTTGGCACAGACGGCAACAATTTTGACATAGTTACAATATTCTAAATCCTATGGCAAAGTTGAGGAGAATTTTACAAAAGCCTGTATTCCTGTTGTACAACACTAAAGGATAGTTCCAAGAAGTTAACATTTCCCATTACAGCTACTAAAAGGAGCAGACTATAAAAGCAGCAGTCATCCTTGTAAAACCCTATTGGCTTAGTCAGTAATATGTCATTGGGAGAATTTTTATAGAGTTTCTCTGGACAAAAATTTACCTGCCAGCAGAACTGGTGGGACTGTAGCTGCTCGAAGTGATTTGTTTATCGATGAAGTGAGCACAGTACTGTCCTGTTTGTGCAGTGTCTGGTGTGTGACAGTATGGCCAAGGTCAGCCAGGTGATAAATCTGTCTGTACCTTTTTGCCTTATTTTGCCTTATGTACCCAATCTCAGTCATGGCTGTGAAAAGGAGGATGAAGAGAGAGGTAAGGCAGATTTTCCTTGTGTGATCAGAGGGCAAAGGCAAGAGGCAGAGTCTTTAACTGCCAGGAGTGCGTACAGCTGGGGAGAATCAGCCCTCTCATTTCATGGCAGATAATCAGTTTAGTATTTTCTGTGGCAACCATTAATATACTACAGCCTTAGCTGTGGGCCTATAGGTAAAGCTGTTTGCTCTGGCTGCTTTTCTGTTTGTCCCCTGAAAGCTGAGGATTCTCCAGAAATCCACGGGGCGCAGAGAGGTGTCCTGTCCTGTCTGTGAGACAGCAGTCAGAGCAGGCTTGGCTCATTATCTTGTAGCTGTATTGGGAGATACCTCTAACTCATCTGGAAATACATGAAAGAGGCTCTTATGTACACACAGCAGGAGTGCACATAAACCAAAAGATGGTCTTTCAAAATTGACAGGTACTACCTCTAAATCATATTCCCCGTTGTTCATTTTTGTTAATATTGGAATCATTATATTGATTCTACTGAACTGACTAGATCCTTTTGCCAAGCCATGATGCTGAAGTAGTACGATATAAGAACAAGTTCTGGTTCTTAAGTAAGTTTTAATTTCTAAATTGCTTGAATGTTGATTTGGGAGCTCATCATATGCTTCCTAGAGTGCACTATGTTTTTTTTAGAGAAAGGCCATAATAATTGTGGTTGAAAATAAAATTAAATGCTGTGGCAGATGATACTCTTAAAGTGTTTGTAATGATGCAAAGAAAAATAATTTGTGTATTCTTGGCCCAGACCTATGAAACTATCTAATACTGATTATAAACTTAAATGCTCATAATGTAATGTCAGCTTCTCAATCCAGCATTTGTTTTTTGAAAGTAGCCAGCTCTGCAGTTTAAACACTGCAGAGGTTGAAAAGAACTGGGCATAGGGAGGCAAACTGCTCCTTTGGTGCGTTGTGCTGCTTCAGGTCTCAAATTTGAAAATTGAAGTGCACACACTCCTCTCTTCTCTGAGTAAGTAACAAATTTATGCTCCTAATGTTTGCCCCTGTGACCCGTGCCTAGGCTGGGTGCCTGAACCCGCCTTGCAGGGATGACGTGATGACAAGATGACATCTTTTCAGTGTCAAATGCTGCTTTCCATGGCAGATGGCCACTAGGGAGGAAGAGCAGGCTGTGCATGGGAGCAGGACAGCATTGTGTTTCTGGGGCTGGGAATGGAGGGTCCCTGCAGGGCAGGTCCCCAGGTCCCCACACAGCCCAGCAGCCCCAGGGGCTGTGAGCAGCACTGTCTGCACATCCTCTGCAATGTCACTCATGCCTTTTCCTGCTCTGATAAAATTGAGAGCCAGACACAGTTAAGGGATAAATGGTTTTTACCTCATATTTTAATAAGGATCCTTATGGTGCAGTACTCTGCCACAGTGGGATGCACAGCAATGCACACCCCAATAGATCATGTATACAATTTATAGACCTTACAAATTAGCATATCTAACAAAGGTGCCCTAATGAGAGGCTTGCATGTATGGTGTGATATTCCCCTA
>VRYO01001792.1:1255757-1312351 GCA_009812075.1 Sialia sialis | reverse complement strand
TATATGAAAGAAAAGGCAAAAAAACAACCTGGCATCATCACCCCTCAGAGGCTTGCAGAGGCTGCTGCCTCGGTGACAGCCACCAGGGTGATTTTCCTGCAGAGAGGCACAGGCTCAGCCTCAGCCCAGCTGGAGGGTGATGTGTCCCAGGCCTGCCCAGCCCCTCGTGGGTGTCCCTTTGGCAGCAGAGGGGACAGTCTGGGGCCACCCTGTCCCTGTGCAGGCTGTGACAGCAGGGACAGCCCTGGAGCACTGCAGGTACCGACCTGAGCTCTGCTTGTCATTTGAACGGAGCATTACGTAAATCAAATAGAGTGCCTGTTAAATTAAAGCCTGAGAAGGTAATGCCTTCAGGTGATGCCCGCTGCAGCCAAGCCACTGGAGTTTAAAGAATTACAGAATTTGTTATTTTCCTTATTTCTTTCCATGGGAGATGGAAATAAAGGCTCAGAAAAAAAAACCCCTAATTATTGATTTCCCTGAGAGACATCCTGACAGCTCCCCACACAAAGAATTTAACAGTACTGGGGCAGGGCAGCAGTGGTCACAGAGAACAGCTTGTCACAAACTCTTTCTCAAGGAAAATTAGACTCATTTTTACATCCTGTGGGAATTAAGTGACTTTTCAATAGGGCTTGCAATAAAGAACTTTCTCAGAATAGAGAACCTGAAAAATGTTCTGCGTTCTGAAATCTCCATAGGATGTATCTCAGATATTCATTTAAATACCAGTCCTGATATTTTATGTTAAAATCTCATTCAGAAAGAAACATGTGAATTTAAAATTATCTAATTTTATTGATTTTGTAGCTATATTAGCCTTGAATGTTACTTAATAAAATCTCACTCCAGAAAACTAAACGTCTTTGCTAAGATTAATCTATTCATTATATTCTATTAAACTAGAGCAATTGCTAAAATTTCTGAACCATAGAAAAATGATTAAAATTCTAGATTAGAACTACATCATAGTGATATTTTCATTTAAAATATTTAAATTAAAGGGCAGATTTAGATTTGCAAAAATTTTGGGAATAAATCATCTTGCTTTAAAAAAACCCACTCTATTTTCTTTAAGAAAGAAATCCTACCCAAACATTCCAACTATTGTTCAAGTATTGAGAAAACCCTTCAGGTGCGGGCCAGTGCTGGTGCTGCAGTGCAAGGTGACATTGATGCTCTGAGCTGCTGATCAGCAGTATTGCTGGGCACACCATGATTGCCCTAACTCCAGAGAATTTTTAAGATTTTATTATTTTTCCTAGATGAAAAGCTAATTTAAATATTATTCAAATATAAGATGTTCCAGAAATTTGGACTGAGTCTATTGAGACATTCCAGTTTCATTTGAAGACTTTCAATGTTATAAAGTCAGTTTAATCTCCCTTTTAGAAAATCTGAGTGAAAAAGGGAATTTTCTCATTTGAAGATATGTTCTTCTCATTTCCTTACTTGTCTTCTGTTTTTCCATTCTTGTTTGACCAGACTTGATTTTTAGGCTTTTGAATTTTTAATGTATTGGCATTTTCATCTGAAAATGCATTGTGAAAATATTCCTGGGCATCTCTGTTTAAACTCTAATTGTAGCTAAAATATAATTATTACATATCAAACTTATGCAGAAATGCAAATAGAATTCATATAAACATCCTTTCATCTGTTCCATTTTATAATACATGGTTTACAAAATGTTTTTTTATAAAAGTAGCATGCAGTGAAGATAAAATCACAGTGGAAGAGAAATAATTCAGACAAAGGAGGAGATAGTTATCTTCCCTACAGATTTTTTACTATTGGCTGTTTTTTGTTGCCTGTTATGTGTTTGCATTAATGTCTGAAAAATAGTACTTGGCTGGGTCATTCACAGGTTAGTCACTGAAATAATTCTAGGAGGCTTGGTGCTGACTGAAGACCTAATTTAGTCTTACTGTGCTGCATTGCAAATAGCCAGATTCTGCTTTCATTTACATCAAAATAAATACAGTATAACTACATTCACTTTAGAGGAACTACTCCAATATACATTACTTAATTAAGAACAGAGTCTAATCCTCCATCACCCTCATTTGCTGATCCCTTGGCATCCATGGACAGGGAAGCAGTTGGTGGTAGCTCTTTCCAGGTAACCACAAGGAGAGTTTGCATTCAAGTTCTTTTGGTCATTTGTGTTTTGATCAATGCCCTGGCACCCCCCAGGTGTGGGGTTCTCCTGGGTTCTGGAAGCTCTGCAGCACTGCACAGACACTCCCAGGGAATATCTGTGACTGGGCAGGGGTTCCACACCTGGAGCACCCACAGATTAAATCTACATGGTGGACTCGACTGTGACCTTAAAAAGCAGCATATCCCTCAACTGTTTTTAGATATCTGGGCATTCTAGGTGTCTGTGTTGAACTGCCTGGGAAGCTGTGCTGTGCCAGGGTTGTGAGGAGTGGTTCATGTGCCCAGCCTGTGAACTGCAGAGACTGGCTTGGGAAGGACGTGCAATCTTGGTAGCCTGAGACAGAAAAGCTTTGGTGTGGTCCCCCTTGATATCCTGAGAAATCACAATGATTCACATACAAACACAGTTTATATCCCCTCCATAACCTTACCAGCAAGGGAAGGAAAACTTCTCTGTCTTGGCAAGAGTCCCCAGTGTAGTCAGAGCTTTGGCTGCACTTGTGTGTTTATGAATTCTAACAACTCCATCACGAATGCTGTCACCAGATGCCAGGGCTCCAGCCACACTAATTTTCCAAATGTTTAAGCAAGGTTTGCTATTAGGAACATGCTCTCAACTATATTATAGTTACTATAAGCAGTAAGATATTATGTAAATTATTTTTATATTTTATTTTCTCCTTAGTTTTTCTTCTCAAGGATGAAATATGCATGGTGCTACTTCCAGAGTTCTTGTGGTTTTTTGTGCTATAGGGATGGCTTTACCTTTTTTCCTTAAAACCTTGTATCCTGAGATACAGAGCAGAGACACACAGTAGAGGGGCCACCACCACTGGAGTTAGTGCAGAATGTACATGTGGCATTTCACAGACGATGTTTGGCCTCCTGGAGAGAGCCAGTATAATTTTTAATCTGGAAAGTATTTGAAGGGTATTTTCTGTGAAGGAAACTTTTAGCTGTGTGATGTAGTTATGCAGACAAAGTTTGCAGAAACACTGTCTAAACAAAGCAGGGTTGTGGTATTATGGGGGAAAGCAAGATGAGGAAAAGTAGTTCTTCACTGTGTTGTTGCAAAGGAAACAAACTGTCTCTTCCTGTTCTTTTGGATTAAAAGCCATGTCCCAAAAGAGAGAACTCTGAGGGAAGAATTACCAACTCAAAAGAGAAAGGAAGAAACTACCTTTTTGTGTACCACTGGGACAAAGAGTCCTCCAGTCTGACTGATAAGGCAATTAAAACTCTCCTTTTGATTTCCAAATACTTTGGCTCTAAAAACATCTGCATTCTGAGAGGGTCAAAGGAATAAATAGTATCTTCTCCAAGCCGAAGGAAAGCAGCAGAGTAGTAAGGACAGAACGTTCCAAAGTGGCAATAGGGGAAGGAAACTACTTTCTGTAGATCACATTCAAGTTTCCAGTACGCTGTTGGCAATTAGGATTTTAGTGATGAGGGCAAATTTTGACCTGAGGGATTCTGTTAGTAGTGTACATAAGTAAACAAAATCAATTTAAATTTTAGGTGGATGCTTAAAAGATAAAGAAAAAAAGAAAAAATAAAAAAAGGTAATTTTGAATAAGTACTGTGGTGGAGCAGATGTATAGATATTTTATTCCTTAGCTGTAACTCTGCAAATCTGAGTCATGTTTCCTTTAATCATGGTAAATTCTCTGATTATTCAGCTCAGGGTAAGCACCAAATTTCTGTATATCTCTGTGGACTTTCATTCTGTAACAGCTCAGTTTCAGTGTGTTTATCTCGGGGAGATAAAATGTACATTGGGAGAGTCATCAAATGACCACCCCAAAGTCATTCAGAGAATCATCCCACTTGAGAGCAGTTCATCAGCCCAGGGATGGACTGTCCAGTGCCACTGCACCTGACAACCTCCCTGTTCTGAGACAGCCCTGGACACTGTGTGTTTGTGTCTGACCTGTCCAGGTAGCAGGTGGTTTTTGCATGCTGCAGGGAGTTTCTTCCCTTTCTGTAAGGAATCACTGCTAAGTTTGCTGAATGCAAGAAAGGGACCTCAATTCCATTCCTGTAAGATCAGCTTTTTGGCAGCCATACAGCGTTCAGGAGGAAAAGAAGAGCCAGTTGGGAATGAGATGTCAGGATGTTTAAAGTGCAGGAGCTGTTCTAACAGCAGGTCCTTGTTAGAAGTGTGTAATTTTTGGACATGTCCCTAGCCTAGACTTTGTGAAGCACAGTAGCATTTCCAGAAATGAGCTATGGGTGGGGCTTTTATCACTAAATCACACAACTTTGGTCAAAATCTGTGTTTTAAAGCCCCAAAGTCTTTGAGTACATGAAGGGCACTATTTCAGTGTGTGGTTAATTTTATTATCTTATAATAAGCTTTAAAACAAAACCCAACAGCAATAAAAAAGAAAAGACCTACCTCAAAAACCCAGCAGGTTTTTCTTCTTCAGTTTTGGAGGGAAAAAGTTGCTTCCAGGGTGAGATTTAGCATGCCAAGTCTCTGGCCAGAGCAAATTTTTAAAGCTGTATCATAAACCTCTGAAAATAGGAGTTTATAATAGAAATGCAGACATAGAGTTAATTATATCATCACGAATGGCGCCACTATAATTAGCTAACTTCTATATGATGCCAAGTTTTCAAGTATTTTACTTTTATGGCACTGGATGTCAAAAGCTATTTATTTTCGTTTCTTTCATTTTTTCTTTTATTGTCTTACTGACCTGGCTCACCAGGTTAGGGAAATGGCTTGCAGATTTTCCTGCAGCCCTGACGAATCCTTGCAGCCTCGATGGTTAGCAGATTCCCAGAACCTGGGATGTCAGAGGGAGTAGATTCCCTGCAAAGGCAGGCAGCAGGTTATCAGCAGAAGCAGATTTCTGTGGATAAGTTGGACTTGTGGTTTTCACTGAAGGGCTTATTCTGAGATGACTGACAATCTCAGCTGGACAGAAATCTGCTAATATTTGGGTATTATATATACTTTTAAGGTGACAGTTTTTTCAAAAAGGATGAAATGCAGAGAAGAAAAAGAACATAATGTGGTTTAGAAATACAATATTTCCTACAGGTTCAAGAGCAGAGGAAGGTGCTAACAACAGACCCAAAGAAATAATGGGATGAGAAAATCTCCTCCCTTAAGTTTCTCTTTCCAAGTGACTGTAACCCTTTTGCAGCTCATTGCTTTTTAGGTGCTTTATAGTCCACACAGGAATTACTGTTTCACCCATCATTGAAATGCAGTTTCCTCTAGAGGTGAATACAAAAAACTTTACAAAAATATGAACATTTACATTGCAGAGCAAAGATCAACATGTTGTTCAGTTAAAGAATCAGAAGAATCTGTGAATTGACAACACATGCTCAAATATTATTTAAATTGATAATCAAAGCTTAACATATCTCATCATTGCAAACAATCATTATAATTTAAATGCCCAGACAAAGTCTTACCTTTTTTTAAGATGGTAAGTTAAATGATCAGGTTTTTCTTTTTCAAAGAGGATTTATAATTTTATTTTATGAAACAATATCCATATGCATATAACAGTATTCTAAAGTTACTAATTTACCTTAATATTTAACACCTCCAGGTTTACATGTGTTTATATATGTATACATTATGACTAATATTGATATGCTTGATACCAGTTTTCTCAATTACATTTGATGAGGATCTGAAGGTGAAACTTTAGTACAAACACACTGCACCCCAAAGCCTGTTGCTCTTTAGGGATGATCTAAATCATGCTGCCGTCCTTTTTGTCTAAGTGTGATGTGTAAGGTGATGTGTTAAGACAATCTTGCTCCTGGGGTTATTTTTGTATGAGACTATGTGAGCTAGTGCTGCTCCAGGAGTGTTTGGGCAAGTGGATGCTAGCAGGCTTTACAACCTGATTGTCCTAAAAATGGTTTTGTCCTGTTTTCTGCTGATCTGCATTCCTTTAGATCTGACATCTGAGTTGATTCCTCCCAATAAAATTTCTGATGGTAATTTTCAAAATATTTTACCATCCACTAAATCATCAGTACAGTAGGAATTAGCATGGATGCTTCTGTAGGTGTTTGGCCAATCTTTTTCTTCTCTTGGCCATGTGCTTGTCACCTTTCCATGACAACTCTTCTTTTTGTGATCCTTGTTGGCGGGATGCAATTTTCTGGCTACAGGGAGTTCCACACATCCTATTACCCTGTACAGAGCTGACAATGCAAACTAATGACATGAGCTCAGTTACCACATGCTCCCTTATTTCATGTTGGCTTATTAAAGGATCCTCAGGTGCGTCCTGCCAGCTCTGATGCACATGAGCAATGCTGCTGATTGCAGCAGAACTGCCCAAGTGTGAAAGGAATGAGGTACTGGCCACTGAGAGAACAGTAATTTCTGCTCAGACAGGGCATGTCAAACCAGTGGCCACCAGCCAGTGTGATGGAATTAATGAGGGGAAGCAGTAGCCAGCAGTGACAAGTTGGGATAAACTCACAGAGCAGCACTGCCACATCTAATTACTGTATTTCATTGTTGTTCCCTGGAAATGGGGAACCCTCTGACAACCTCCATGAAAGCTGAACTGGAAATTCTGGGAATAGAAAAAGCCAGTGTGAGTAAAGTTTATGCTGATCCCCTTTAAAAAAGAACAAATGCTAATTCAAAGCCTTGCCTTCACTTTCTGTCCTTGACTTTGCTACAAATTCTGCACTTTGCTGCCTCACAGGAAGTGCTAAAATAAATTGTTTTCAAATGAAAAGAAAAATAAAAGTTAAGAAAATATTTTGTGTTTAGGCCTAATTTTGTTCTGTTAGAAGAGATGCTCTTCTGTTTTGATGCAAAGCATATTTTGATCTAAAATTCTTTATAAAGAAAATTGGACTATCAATATTCCTGGGACTGTTTTTAAAAGTAAAACCTAAGGCATCTTTTTCCATGCCTAATAAAGGCATTTACTGGTAAAGGAGCCAGAGAATTAGTCCAAAGAGTGCAAAACCCGTGTTGATGCCAATGATATTTTACTCCATAGAATACTTCATTCAGCCATAGATCCTGATACATATGAACAAAATAATAGCCTGGAGGAAGGATTCATGTGGAATTATTTAATTCTGCCCAGAGTGCTACTTTTAGCTGGGAAAAATCTTCTTGGAGGCTGGTAGGCAGCAGACTCTGCAGCACAAAGCCAAATGACATCACTGGCTTCCCTGTGTAACAAAAGGCCAGTGGCATCCCCCCTTGCTGAGTGAAAATTAGCAGCAGCTCTTTGCACTGTGCACATACTTTGAGAGGAGGGAATTGTGTCATTGTTATTTGCTATTTCCGCAAGCTGACACTTATCTTGTAAGCACATCAACTGTTTGCTTTAGCTCCACAAGTCATTTCCTATACATTATATCAGTTAGTCATGCTGCTCTGCATTGTGTGCAAAAGAGGTTAAATTCCACATGGAGGGAAATAAAAGATGAAGGAGAACTATCTAAATAATTGTTTTAGAATGGGAGCAACTATTCATTTCTTTAAAAAGTAACTGTATCGGTAAACTGTTTCAGACTTTTGTGTCTACATTTGGAGCCAGATCAGTGCATCAAACCATTAAACTCCTTGAAGATAAAGTAGACCAGATCAACTCAAATTCTACCAGATTACTAAATTGGAATCATGACTTTCCTTGATTTTTACATCCCAAAAAGCATGCAGACCTATCTGGAGAAAAAACAGAGCTGACTAGAGACGCAAACAGAGACAGATATCAGGGGGGTTTTTCATGCATTTAGCATATGTAAAGAAATACATTTTAGTAATTGTATTTTCACTGATATTGCCCAGTTTTATTTTTTATTGCCCAAACATTGGCAAATGTTTGTCTGCTGTATTGTTGCTGGGGGATTGTTGTATCATTGCTAGGGAATTGGAAGTAGTTTTTTTCCAGCTCTAATATCATTGAAGCTTTGGTTTTGGTTCTGCCTTTTTGCAGTAATGTTTGCTTACTCTTTATTTTTATTTAATTACTGTCATGTATAGTGCTGCACTGTACATATGAGAATATACCAAATAGAACTGTAACTCCTCAAGCACAAGGGGAAAGTAAGAGGGGGAAAAGAAAGCAGAACTAAGCAGGAATAAAACATTCTTTGGCAAATAATAATGAATATTTTATTTAGCTTGGTTTGAAACTTAGCACTGTAAGATTCTGTCAGAGAGCTAGAATATAGGCTTCTTTCAGTCTCTTGGCTCTATAGTAAGATCCTGAAAAATGTATTTCCTCAATCCATGATTGAATACAAACTTATCAGTCAAGATTTTCACAGTCTATAGATTTTTACAATAGAAAGAGTTCAAATACTCAAGTGACAGAGTTCACTTTTTTTTTCTTGTTCTCACTATCTCATTCCTGTGTAACTGTATTAACATCACTCTTCTTCATCTTTTCTTTACTTTTAAATATCCCAGGATAATATTATAAAGTCTTTGTGGAGAGAAAAGTAAAAAATTATGGTTTCAATTCTCCAGACACTTAAGCAAGTGCTTAATTTAAAGCATGTGGGTAATCCAAATTTGCTTCAGTCATTGGCTTCTGGACCAGAGCCAACACATTTGGAATGCATCCTGCATATTTATTCTACTGGATACATGATTCAATCACATGTGTGCAAAGTTGTTTGTGATTAAATTTGTCAATTAAAGTAACTGAATTGAAATTTAACCTGAAAAAAATTTACATTGAATGACACTCCTACAATAAGGGTAACTTCAGAAGACAGAGAAATCTTTCATTTTTCAAAAAATCCATAGCATTTGAGGCCAAATATGTGTGTAAATTTGGTGAGTTTTTTTCCTTTCTTGAAAAATAATTGAAAAAATAGAAATTGGTTTGATTTTTAAAATAAGAAGAGATGATCCGTGTGTTGCTCTTCATAGTCTCTGGATATTTCTTTTGATGCTTAAGTGTGCCAGAAGTATTTAGAGAAGGCACAGCCAATTTCCTCATCTGATTTCTTCATAACTTTCTGTTCGGTTCTCCAAATATTGCCCAAAGAGATTCTGTGGAAAAAAACCCCTTCCATTTCAGAAGTTAATCTGCAAACTGCTTCTTCTTTTGAGGTTTGATTTTGACTGTGATGTGTTAAAATAAAATGCTGATCCCGTCCTTTGCTCCTGTCTGCCCTGGTGGATGATTTCTGAAAAATTTTATGGATGTTTGGGTACCTAAATGCTGATTCTGAGATACTTTACATTTTTTCAGACTCCCTGTGCGTCTTTGTACACATATATTTATTTTCAGATATATGTTATATATATATGACAGGGAGAAAGGAAGATAGTTCTCACTCCATTGGTAACAACTGGCTGGTAGTAAAGAGCAAATAAGGTGTTCTAAAAAGAAAGAAGTTTGTTTCTAGATGACCTGTCTGGAGTCCTAGATTATGTCCTTTTATTATTAAAGGAGCTGTAATATCCAAGAACAGTTGTTCTGCTGTGTCATTTTCTGTTTACAGAACAAATATAACAACAAATGTGAGAATATATTATTCTTTGGCAGACAAGTTGCGTGGGCCTAACTGATAAACTCCATCTTCTGCCATCAACAGGAAGGAATTATGTATTTTTGATATTCATATTATTCGTTTCAGAAATGTCATTGAGAGTGGAGGGCTTCCAGGATGGCTGGAATGACCCTACAAAATGTTTGATGTGCTACTCTAGGAAGCAGAAATTTCCTTTGGTGTCTTCTGATGAAAATGTAGACTCTTTGTTCCCTGGTTCTCTGATTCCTGGACTATTCTCTTCAAAAGAAATTTCAGCTTTTTGTGTTATTTTTAAAACAGGAAGAAAGGTTTTTTTCTCTGTTTTTAACTTTGTCACTGAAGGCAAAACTTGAAAGAACTTCTTAACATAAGCATAAAAACACGAGCATCTGTTTTCCTGGCGAAGAGTGAAATGTCTCAAAGGAAGCTCCGTGGCAGTGTGACCTGTTTCCATCCCCACCTAAGGCACCAGCCTGTGCTGCAGCCAGCACTGGCACTGGGGCTGAGGCTGCTCAGACACACTAATCTGTGGAAACCTCCCTTGTGGAAGCTACCTCAGGGACAAAGCTAACTATTTATAAAGTGATACTAAAGGGGATGCTTACACAGAAACCTTTGGTACTTGTGCAAGGTCACAGATTATCTTCTGCTTTCCAAGGGCCAGATGCAAATCAACCAAAGCATGAGCACCACTGATAATTTTCCTACAGTGCCCTGATCTTCCTTTCGTTTGCATGGGATCTGGCATGCAGTTTGAATTTTATGTCCTCACTATGGCTCCACTGGGGGTTTAATTTCTGAAAGTGAGACCATGAGGCCTGCTTGAAGAGGTTAAAAAAGAAAGTGTCAATATGCTGAACACTACTGAAGATAGGACATAACGCTTTATCTGTGACACTGCTGGAGGCCACAGGTCTTTCTTGAGACTCCAGTGTCTCCCAAACCTTCACTGAGTTCCTAAAAAGATATGGTATTATTCTAGAATGGTAGTAAGTGACATGAATATCAGAATTGCTTTCAAGATGTCTCTTAGGGGTAGAGGCATACACATGAGGGTTTCAAAAGGAACAAATAGATAACACATGGAAGCATTAGAATGTCCAGAATAGTGCTTCTCTACAGTAATGTCATTATTCGGGATAACTTTGATATGGCACCCTACATTTTGACCAGCTTGCTTTACTCCTCCTGTTCTCCTTCAGAAGATCTCTAATGGACATAGTAAAAATTACCCTGAGATGTTAGTTCTGCTTTCATCTTCAGAGCCATCTGGTTTCTTGAATCCATGTGTGCTGGGTTTTTTTACCTGGCAGTGAATAGAGACTGTGAAATTACTAATGGTAGAATCAAGATTCCCAATAACCTTCTGCTATTCTTTTTCCTTTTAATCATCCAGCTTTCTTTTTCCATATGAGCATTTATGTAAGCATTTTAGGGGCCACAGACCATCTCTATTTACCTGCTAATTACTGAATAAGAAAGTTCACTCAGATCCTGCTCAGTAAGTCAAAATCTGAAACCTCATCACTAATCACAACTTTAAATTTGATGATTTTGAGTGCTCAGCTGAGGTTTGAGTGCTTCATTCTGAAGTCTGCAAGTTAAGACTCCCGTATTGAAGTGTTTTACAGCAGGTACTGCTGGCTTTCACAATGCAGTGACAGATAATCATTACATACACAGATCAGCTGGACAATAATATCCTCTCTTGTAGATCTGTGCAGCCAGTGCAGAAATATAGAGGGGAAGGATATAAGACATAAAGTCTTTTGTTAACCCAGGAGTTACCTTGTGCTCTTGTTGTGAGCCCAAAGGTAATGATGACTTCCAATTAGCATGAACCACTGGAATGTGAATGACTGGAAAACAGAGGGAGGTGAGGCAGTGGAATTTTCAAATGGGACAATATAAACCCTGGATGAAGATTTGGGTTTGTGAAAATTCACCCAACCAAGCTTTTTTTTTGCCTGTGTCACATTCCGTTTATGTATTATGCTACCCTTTGTT
Source organism: Sialia sialis (assembly GCA_009812075.1). Lineage (NCBI taxonomy): Eukaryota > Metazoa > Chordata > Aves > Passeriformes > Turdidae > Sialia > Sialia sialis. The sequence goes on along the minus strand of VRYO01001792.1, from coordinate 1,300,684 downwards.
TCCTTAGGCTAACTTGCTATCAGGAAGTAAACACTGAATTACCCCAGTGTAAAGTTTATACTCATCCACTTGCAAGCTGCACTGCTCCTGACATCAGAGGTGCCATAAAGTATACCCACTTGAAAGGATAGCACATGGCTAGTTTATTGACATGCATTCCTGGTCTAGCTGCTGAAGAATGATGATTCTCCAGGCATACGGTTTTTTGGGTGAGTCTGAAACGGCTTTTGAACTGGCTTGAAACATGCCTTTGGCTGAGGAATCACTAGTTCCCCTGAAGTGAACAAAGGGACTGTACTGGTCCCCAGCTATTGCTGTCACACCAGGAAATTTCCTTCTGAAGGGTGCCAGCAGTGGTGCAGGCAGAGGAACCTGCTAAATTCATGCTGCCAAAGGGGAGTTTCCAGAAACCTGGGTGCTGGCAGGCTGAAAGCACAAAGAGGATGGGATAGGCAAAGCAGGTGGTTTATGAGCAGTGTTTCATACACAGAAATGTGAGATGCAACCTTTGTTCTTTTAGGAGACATTGTTTTACTAGAGATAAGATAGTGCATTTCAAAGGATCCAGTGCTTACAAACCCATGGTGAAACAGAAACCTGACTTGGCTACTTGAGTACTGAGAGCCTGGCTGTGGTGGGAATGAATGTTTTATTAGCTTGGGTTTACTACTACTGTGTTAGTTGTGTGACTGTAAAACTTTAATGAACTTTCATGCAAATTCCCTTAAAACACTGTCTTTAAAAGCATCAAGAAATTATCTTTATGCACGACTTCAGTTGTATTTGGTAGGAGAAAGCTTAAGGCAGCATTTTTTTGTAATAGATTTTGAGAAGATATTTCTCCTCTAGCAGTTTCCTTGAGGACAAGAGTGACTCCAGGCATTGGTGGAGGTATTGATGAAGATACACTAAAATCCCATTATCTATCCACCGGATGCCTGGGGTTCTAGCTTTTACATTTTTCAGAATCTCTGCTGCTTAGTGTGTAACTTTGAAACTTCTTATTAGGTATGTTAGTAAGGTCTCTTCACAGGGTAGTTAGACGAAACAATTCCATACTAGCTAGAGAATCAAGGACAACCTGTACCCAAAAAGCAGAAACAATGGGGAGGGATGCATTGTTTATTAGGCATCACACCCATTTGTCCACAGTAGGCACCTGCCTCACAAGCTTTTATATTCAGGCATTGTACCATAACAGTGTGATTTTTTTCAGGCAGAGTATTTTGAGTTTTATGGGTTAGAACAAGCACAGTGCTCATCTCTGGGAGTGATGATATTTGATGTCTTCTGTTGCTTTTCACAGAGAAGCAAAAGGAAGTCTGGGCCAGCCCATACATGTAACAGAAAAGTGCAGACATATCCTGTGGACTTGAACAAACTTAGATCAAAGGCATTGTACGTGAAGATGTAAGGGGAACTCAAATATTCTGAATTATTTGTGTACTTACAAAGGTACAATTTATTTACTTCTTTTTAACTTAACCAGAAACTTAACCACATGAAAGTTGCATACCTTGTTATGTGTTTTGAAGGTTGTGTATCTTCTAGTTGTAGTTGATACTGGGGTGAGGAGATGAGGAGGGAAAGAGAAAGAATCAAGAAAATACCTGACAAAATTTAATCAGTGAAGTATAGGTATGAGATAGCAGCTTGCCACTGACCTTGCTGACTGACTACATTCTTGCATCCTTTCTATAAAAAATGCTATTTACTGGAGAAATGCTTCTTAGAGCAGTGCCCCAGCCTGCAGAAAGACCCACAATAAGCACAGAAGTAGCAATATCAGGATGTTGTCACAAAACTTCCAAGGGTGCCCTGGACCCAGCACCTCAAAACAATTTCAGTGTGTGAACTGAACGTTTGAATAAAGGGAAATTATGGGATGGAGTAGAAAACAATTATTTGAAGTTACCCAGTATGTTAATTAATAGTGGAGAAAATGCTGTGAGGTTTGCATGATATTTAAAAATAATTTTCATGTTAGCTGGTTTAATTCAAATGTTAGCTGGTTTAATGCAAAGAAGGAAACACTTAGATCCATCAAGCCACAGTGAGTTTTAGCTTGCAGACTCGCTGCAGTTTCTCTGCTAAAATCAGACTGGAAGGATGGGTGAGGCCACATTTTGGAGATAGATGCTAACAGCTGGCCAGATCTGTGATCTTTTACCTCTTGATCTTTCCTTAATCCTCCAAGCGTATGCTTAGAAGCAACAGCTTTCTATGCCAAAGTGTAACTGCTGATATTTTCCAAGCCCTGTGTTCCAGCCTTAGTGGTTCTGGTACAGTTAAGCTATATGTTTGACAACATATGACTTTATCATCTGGGAAGGAGCACTACATTTGGAATCCAGGAGGAACAAAGTAGAATTTAATACTTTCTAAGGGAAATCTGAGAGTCTGGCTTTTAAGGCAAATATACCAAGTTACTATTAATTAAGAGTCTTTTGTAATAAATTCTCCAATGATCTTGAAAATATTTTTATAATATGATGCTTTATTCTAACAAATTAAAAAGCAACAGTTATGTTGCAACATCACCTCATCAGAGATGCAGCTTATGCTTACAAATCTCTTTAATTGTTACGGGTAATTTCTGTTTTCTGGAGCATTTTATTTGTGCTGTTTAGTTTTTGGGGTCTGTCATCAATTAAACAAATCCGAGGGGATTTTCTGAAAACTTGCTAGAGCACAACTTCTCCATGCACCCTTGTTCTGTTTGTCTGAAACTGCACCAAAGTTGGGACTAAAGTATGTGTGTGGGAAGGACATATGGCTAGGTAGAAGACAGCATATGTCTTTAGTATGCACTTACCATGCAGTTAGTTTAGACAGCATCTGTTGTTTGTTTAAACAACTTTTTTTTTTTTCCCTTTTGTAGGGGGAGGGTACTGTCTGTTTAAAGGGGACCTGCAAAAGGAGGGAGGGGAAGGGTTTATGTCTGTTTTCTTCATTTTTTCCCCTTCTGTTTAAGGAAGAATTGCTTTGGCTTGTCTTTTGTCTTAGAAATATCAGGACTTTGAAGCACTATCTTTCATGGTTTTGTTGCAGGCATTTTTGGATCGCTGAGGCTCTGGGAGTTTTTGTCAGCTTTAAATGAAAGGGAGAGTAGGTGTGGATTGCTAACAAAGAGCATTTCTCCAAGCCCTCCTAGTGAAATGCATTTCTATTTTGTTACCTTCAGAGCACTCCTGTATAGTTAGCACCCTGCGAGGTGTTTGGTGCATGGAGCTTATTTAACATCTGCATCTGGCACACATTGTGCTGATCAGTTACTGCAGCCCAGGCTGCTGGCATTTCCTTGGGGGGAGCAGATGTTCCTCCTCTTGCCCCTGGGAGCCCATGCTCTGCAGGCAGCTGCTCCTGCACCCAGGTGCTGAAAAAGCAGCAGAGGTGCAAGCAGAGAGGTTCTTTCTGACTGTTTTATTCCAAGTGCTGGACTGGCACAGCTGCCCTGACCCTTCACTGAGTGGGCACCTACCTCAATCCATGAGCCTTAGCTGCCTCAAATTTGCCACCAAGGTTTCCCACCCCAAAACCCTGGCATGCTCAGCAAGTTTTGAGCAGTTCCATGACCTCCCTCCTCTGCATCGTGTTTTAATAGTCACGAGCCTGTAACCAAAATCAGCTATTAAAGAATTTACACAATACCTCACACATGAAGGAGGCCAGAACTTGGCAACTGCAGTGGTGTTTTTGCTAAGCAAGTACAAATATAGAGGCAGACTCAATTTTGGCAGGAGAGAATTCCCAACTAGTTAATAGGCTTTTTACATGTAAGATCTCTCAGATGTCTCAAATCAACTGGTTTGCCACTTGTCTATTAATTTCCAAGGAAAAGCATAGCAGGCAGACCTGGATTTCTATGCTGCTTATTGTTTAAAGAATTTCCATACTGGGAAGAAAAAGAGGGGACAGAATGAGAAGGGAGTGTCTTTTGCCATAAGAACTGTAATTACTCTACTGAATGCTTTCAGTATTTTAATTTGAATTTTAATTTGAATTTTTTAGAGCCTGTTGGTATCATGCAAAACACTGTGCTCAGTTAGGAATTTCATTTCTAGGTTGGCCCTAGAACTCACAGCTCTAGTCTCACAGCTGGATAAAACCCCACAAGTGTGAGTACAACTTCATGAAATCTGACCCACAAGGACACCTCCAGGTTTCATATTGCGTGGGAGCACACCAATCAGTTAGCTCAAGGAAGACCCATTTGCAGTGTTTCACTGTTGTCCCCATTTGTTGTTTGCCCAATATTATTTTTATGCTAAAGTCCCAACCAACAAGCAGAGTGAATATATTTCATAACTAAACATGAGAACAATTAACAGTGTCTTATTTTTCATAGGAATAAGTACCTCTGAAATTTAGCAATTAATGAGGAGGAGGAATGATTAATAACTTCATGGAGACAGATAGGTTACTCTAGGCAGCAGAAAACATTAAAAAAATGAGATGTTTGTAGCTCCTCCAAAACACTTTCTAGCAGTGGTGTGAGAAGTATCACAGCTGCAGCAAAGATCTCCTTTCTTTACAAGTTGCCTTTGCTGCAGAAGTCACAGGAGGGAGCTCTAAGGTGAGTGCAAAATCACCTGGAAAATGGTACTTGAAGAGTAATCACCAATAGTTCCGCTCAAAACGTCTGTTGGGATTCTGCAAATAGCTATTAGACATCCACTAGGGTTCAGTGGTGTTATCAATGAGTATAGATGAAAAAATAAATATGTATTTTGTCTGTACAGTGCTGAGGGGCTACAAGGAGGTGGGAATAGAATGCTAGAATCCAAAATGAGGTTGCAGATTGAAAAAGCGTCTGCATTTTCCTCTTGCAGAAAATGTGTCCTTCTCTCAGACTCACCCAAAATACTGTGCAAGTAATGGATGGGAAAAGTCAACTAGAGAGCTGTATGTGAGGGCTGCAGTAGCTCACAAACTGCAAAATATTCAGGAGTATGTTAATCTCACATAAGATTATATCACATAAGAAATTGCTTGTTCTTTCTGCCCTTGTCATCATGCATTTGGCCTTGGCTGGAGAGTTGTACAGGTGTGAACAAACTGGAAAGAATCCAGAGGAAAGGGAGGTGAATAAGGAAAGGTGTTGCAAGCATTACTTTGGAGGCATGATTGAATGAAATAGAATTCTTTATTTAAAGAAGACTGAGAGAAGACAAGTATGCAAGTGTGCAAAAGCTGTGAAAAGAAGAATAGAATAATCTACCCTCCACATCTGTGAGGCACAGGAAAGGAAATAATGAGCTTATCTTGTGTCAAATGACTTCTGGCTTAATGTTGTGTTTTTTTTTTAAATGTCTGAAATAGTTAAGATTAAAAAAATGCTAATGTGCAGGGAGGTGCTGAAGCTTCATTTTGGACATCTTTAGATAAACATCTGCCAGAAATAGCAAGAGTATAATTGAGGGTGATCTGGGAGTAAGGTTTAGTGCTCTGCACTAAATACATTTTGAAGTTTTTTCTGGCCTTATTTACCATGATTCTCTGAGTGCTTCAGGCTCAGTACAAAGCTTGCTTATTCCTGTTTCTCTTCTGTGTCTCCTTCTGCATGTCAGTGAAGGGCCAGGATACCCAGGTGGGGCCCTGGATACCTCAGTTCTGCTGCTCCACTAACAGGCACGGGGAATTTGTTTTGATATACCCAAGACTTACATAACCTGAATTCAGTTTTTAGCAATTTTTCTCCCAGGGAAGACAACTAAATTCCATTACTGGACCCACTGTGCAGTCACCACCCTGCCAAACCTGCCTGAGTGCTGATTCGTGTACTTAACTGTAAGGGAGGGATAACCTTTGAGGATGTGTGTGTTTGAACACTGGTTTGGCTACACTGAAGGAAAAATGAAGACATGGAAACATACTAAGTAATGCTAAATGGTTACTAGAGGTTTGGTTGAGGTGCTGTAAGGAACAAAAGTAAAACTTATTTTTGGGCAACATTTAACTATTGTGTCTGAGTATTCTTAACTACTGAACCATATAATAGACCTTATATATTTTTTTTCCCTTTGGCAGGAAGAATGCAGAAACAATTTCAATTTAAGTTATTTTATTTATACGCACTCAAAACATATTTGTATACACAGGGAGCTCCAATTGCAGTGTAATTAGAGTAACATGAGAGCCTCAAGATCAGGAGTTCAAATTTATATTTGTAAATATTTCACTAACTTCTAAAACACTCTTCAAAGATGTTTATTATCTCCATTTTCTGATTGATGAGGTTGTCATGCTTCCAAATACAGAGACAGTTTCCTACATTTACAAGACCTTTATTACTTGAAGGTTTGGATGATCATAACTATTAAGCTAATTGAAGCAAGAAACTAAAATATGCGTATTGGAGAAGAAAAAAGATGAGGATACTGCATGCATCTTTCCATTGCATCTAGAAATAGTCTACGTTATTATTATTTTTACCAAATACTAATAGCTGTTCAATTAAAAAACAAAATGAGACATATGAGCAGTATGGCTGTATATTTATTTTACAGGAAAGATGTGGGAACTTGGGAGATGGTGCAAACTTTCAGGTCCTTTAAAAACACCCTTCATTTGTTTTATAAAATGTATTACAACATAAATCCATCCATGCTGTCCAAAGAAAATTTTGTTCTGTGTGATCAAATTTCTCATTGGCATGTAAAGCTGGAAGTGATGTGCATGTATCAGATTCATCTATTGATTCACATATTGCCAATGGGTTATGGCACAGTTTAGTCTGGATATTGTCTGTTCTGTTCCTTTCAGGAAAAATCTTCTGACTAAGTTGCTATTTCTGGAAATAACCCTTTTAGAGAATGCTGGCAAATATCTATTGATCCCAGACAAATGTGGAAACACAAAGGATTTTTGGCAAAAACTGATGAGAAGTAACATTTCTTGAATGATATGATCTCAAAAATCAGTTTTACAATCTTTACCTAAGTAAGGCACCACCAGCCTTAGCAGAGATTTCTGTAGTGATGTAAGAGGAAAGGCTCCTAGTTTTCTTTTTCATTCTTCAGTAGATTGTGGAGAATATTTTTTGATTAACTCAGAATAGTTTTTGAGTACTGAGAATGGTTCAGCTTTATACCAAATCAGATTACCCATTTTCAGATTACCCATTCTGGGATAACTCGTTAGGATTAGGCTGAAGGCCTTCAGAATTGCACTAAATTCTGTTCAGCCAGAGCTGCAGCCCCAGTGTGAGTGCTGTGCTCAGCTGGGAGCAGGCTGGGCTGGGGCTGGGTTCCCTGTGCACCATGCCCAGCCTGCAGCCCTGCAGAGAGCGCAGCTTTGAAGATGGAGCTGCAGCTCAGTGCATGTTTGGGCTCAGAGGGACTGTTAACAACTTAAAGGGGAAGTTTCCATTATAATGAAGAAATACCTTATTCCAGTGTATTTGCAATTACTATAGAAAGTCAATGTTGAGGTGCCTTGTAGCAGAAAATTCATAACATTGTTCTGAATGATGGGTTATACCTGGTATAATCTTTGGTAATTGCTGTCATTTGAAAGGAGTTAGTTTTAACAGTAAGCAATGAGTGGAGTAAACTTAACCTTGTTTTTTGGCTAGTTTGCAATTTGCCTCTTCTGATGTTTTAAGTAAAGAACTTTATTATTATGTAAGCTGCTGGAGAACAGATAAACTGAAATTATTTTATCATTTGGGAGATTGTCAATTCATCTGCTAATTTACTCTCCAATACAGACATATTGTCAACTGACTAACCCCTTCAGTAGGGAAAGAAAGAAGACAAAATAGTCTCTTTTGCTCCATGGAGACTTTCTAAAGCTGAAAAGAAAAGAAGGCAAAAGGTGTATGTTTCATTACATCACTGGTACCACATACATGGGGGGTGAATGCTTCACAGCACTGAGGAGCTGAAAGTAACATCCTTGAGAATAAACATGCTAGTTCTTGGAATAAATATGTCACGTCTGTTGAGATGACCAAAATGGGGTGGGACAGAGATTATTTTACTGACAGCTAGGATTAGGTTTGTGGCTTCTAGAAAAGATGAATTTCTTCTGAGGCTGCCTCCCTGCTATGGGAGAAATGAAGCTGAGTCTGGGTGTGAAGGCAGCTGCAGAGGCTGAGGCTCTTCCTTCATGTGCACGTGTGGGAGGCTGAGCACCAGTCCAGCCCTGAGGACGTGGGGATCACCACTGCCATTTCTTACACACACACTTGGATTGCTTGGATCGCTGAGCAGACAGAATGGCTTTGCTGCAATGAGGTCCCAAGAGAGTCAGGATGAGGCTGAATCTTTAAATCTGGGTCTTCACTTGCTCTTTGGAGCTGTGTTGGGTTTTTTTTGGTTTGTTTTTTTTTCTTCTTCCCTTTTTCTTTTTTTTTTTTTTTTTTTTTTTTTTTTTTTTTTTTTTTTTTTTTTTTTTTTTTTTGGTAAGGATTTTGCACTTCTAAAATCCACAAAGAAGGAGAGGGCTTTTTTCCTCACGTGTTTGAAGATTGTCTTGGTCCTTCCTATCTGTGGAATTAGTTCTAGAAATTACTCAGGTAGTCATTGGATCCATGATTATTTTTCCTATTCTGAGCCAAAATTCTCTCTTTGTTCTGAGACAGTAGTCCTTAACTGTAAGTGCTTTTCTAGCAACACTGCATAAAATAGAATAAATGTTAGCAAACCATATTTCAAGGACATGGTCAGGAGCATGGCTTCCAAAGGATGTGGGGATGCATTGCTGTGAAACAGCACAGGCCACAATTCTTGCAGTGTATAATCTAATGTGAAAATCCAAGGAACTGGGACTCACCCAGCACACAGAAAGGTTTAATGGGACTTGAGGGAACAGTGGGCTTGAAACAGTGCTGGTTTTACTGAAATCTGAGTCTATGCTGGGGGTGGGGTAGTAGCTGCTGTACTACCACCACTAAATTGCTGTTTACTGCTTTATGGAATTCTCTGCAGTTCCTGCTTCTCCCCATGTTTTATTAATCAAAGGGAGGAATTGGGCTGTAAGTCACAGAGTGTTCCTCCTGTACCACTTGTTTGGGTGTGGAGGAGGGATTCACTGTGTTTTCCAAAGGGCTGACAGAGTTTCTGTTCCTTTCTTGTTCCCTCCCCCAGCCTCCATTCATTTTGTTGTGGGAAAAACCACCTGTGGGTAGATGGACTAGAAAGGGATTTACTGTTTCAAATGTCTTTGACTCAGAGATGTGAGCACTCTCTGTTGCTCTTCCTGTCTGTCTGTCTAGTTTAATGAATTTGTCCTTCCTTGCAAAGGAGACTTTGATAAGAGGACATCATGTCCTCTGCTGATCACTTGCCATCAATGGCTATAAAGGAGCTTTCATTCTATATTAAATGGTGACTTCTAAGAAATTGTTACCTCATTTCTTACTAGAAATGCTTCTTGAATCAGTCTATTCTTTTTCTCTCTTAAATGCAAATCTCCTACTGTGTTCTTAGCACTTTGCATTTATATGATGCTTTTCATCCCAGGCTTTCAAATTGCAGCGTGTTATAATTTTGTTGCAAGTATAAAAATTTTACCTGAGATACATGTCCTGAAAGGAGCTTGTAGTCAGCTGGATGTCAGTTTATTTTCCCAATAACTAGCAACAGGACAAGGAAATTGTCTCAAATTGCACCAGAGGAAGTTTAGATTGGATATTAGGAAAAATTTCTTTCCAAAAGGGGTTGTCAAGCACTGAACAGGCTGCCCAGGGAAGTGGTGGAGTCACCATCCCTGGAAGTATTTTAAAAGACAGGTAGGTGTGACACTCAGTGTCTGGTTTAGAGCTGGACTCGCCAGTGCTGGATTTGCAGTTGGACTCGATGGTCTTAGAGGTTTCTTCCAACCTAAACGATTCTATGTTTTTAATTAGACTAAACAAACAGTAACAAAATCATGGCCCTGAGTCTGCAGGCTGATCCCACTGATTCAACCCAGCTCCCATGAATTCTTTGTGAAACAGAGTCTAACTTCAGATGCCTTTCTTCTGGAAATGAAGGAGCTCAGCTGCACCACATGATTAGTTTTCAAGCAAATAACTTTTTGGCTATCAATGGAAGGAGCCCAGGAGGAATGACCTGCAGGTGTGGAGGAAAATTTAACTTCCCAACCATGCAGTACTAACTCTTTGTTCTGCTGATGCAGGATTAGAGCTCAATGGGAAAGAAAAAGATCAATGACATTTAAGGCTTTGTCTTTACTGGGGTAGGATTTTTATGTTCTCAGCATCCATAACTGAGACCAGATTTTTCAGTGCTACTCCACTCCCACTAGATCCTTAAGTACATACTTGACATTAAAAACAGCTCAACACCAAATGTAGTGAATACCTGAAAATCCATCCACTTATTTGTATAATTAAGTTCTCTTTCCAGAAATATAGCTTTGTATTTTTTAACAGAGTCTTAATAACCCAAAATAACACATAAAATGTGTAGTGTGGGTGATATTTCTTTGAACCTAAAATAGTGGCAATTAACAGTGTCTGCTCACTGTTGTGGAAATTCCATTAGCAAAAATCCCAAAATAAACTCAACTGAAGTAAGCAAACTGGTTAGGACAGAATTAAAAATTGCTCAAAATGTTTCACAAGATATTATAGAAACATAAAGCATAGAAATCTTCAACATTTAACAACATTCTTTTATTATTACTTCATATTTCCGATTTCTGGGATTTGGATAGATCTGAATATATGACCTTAAACATAAAGATTTTTCCCCTAGTTTTCTATCTCCTAACAGACTTGCTAAACAAAGACTGGAGTGTTTTTGCTTTAGCTAAAAGAAAAAACTGTCTATGGCTGTCTTGGAAAAGATCTGTTAAAGTGCTTGCATTTGGCGAGTATACATATGTATATAATATTTGAAGGAGATTAATTTAATGGATCATGACTCATAATATGGTTAGCACTCTGAGGTTCCATTTATATAATTCTTAGATTAAAAACATAATTATGCAAGCAAATTCGAACCCTTTCATACTAGTACAGTGCTTTCTGGTCCCCATGGCTTTGAATTCTTCTGGACCCAAGTTAGTGCTGTAGATTTTTTCCCTGCAGCCTCCGAGTGCTGAAGAGGTGGGATTCCCCTGAAAGCATTGCTGAGGTGACACTTGGATCTCCTGATGAGGCAAACCTCCTGCTTTGCAAATATCACTTGTTTCACCTGAGTAGGAGAGGTTGCAGCACTGAGTTTATCTTAGCTCACAGAGCTGAGAGCCCTTGCAGAATACTTTGCCATGTTGATATACAAGCCCAGTGATCACCAACACTGTGGAAACAGCCTGGTTGGATGCTGCAAATTATGCAAACACGTCTCCACTGTTTATGTGATTCTTTATGTGATGAAGGACAGTTTATTTTGAGTTTTGTATTCCAATGAAATAGTCCATTAGTTAATTTTCCATTTTGAGGGACTCAGAAATTGTGGGGATTTTTGCTTTTTCGCTTTGTCTTGTTTTGAAGATATAATGAGGTCTTTACACTGGAAGCCTGCAGCAAGCCTGTTATGCTGTGATTAATGTCACTGTATAATTCTGACAAGCTGAAGCCCTCCCAGGGTGCTCATTCATCATGGATCTCTCTATAGCTCTTATTTATTTATTGAACAACATGTAAGCACAGTTCCCTTTTTTGTTTAATGTATCAGCATTTCAGTGTATGTGGACTTCAAGGTTTCAGTTTTGTTGACAATAATGAGATCATCCAGACAATTATTGTTTGATTTTCACTTCACTAGTGAGGAAGATTAAAGAAGAGTTAAGGAGCTTTGTCTGTTTCCTGTTACCCATTTACTGAGGGGGAAGAAAAACTAACTGTTTAAAATGTATAAATTATGAGACTCACACTCAAACAGGACATGAGGAGACTGCACACCATTAGTTCATTGGAGTTGTGAATGGGTCAAGCTGGCTTCCTGCTTACCTAAACCATGGTTTGGACCCCCACTTAAACAGCATGTGTGAGGTTAAGGGCCAACCAAATCCTACACGTGTACTGTGTTCAGCTCATGTCCCATCAGCTTCTCCCAGTGCAGGAATTCCTTGCTTTCAGAAGAAGGATCTGTACCCAGGGGCATCCTGGTTCCTGCACTGCCATCTTTCATCTGGAGAGTAAAAGTGGATGAGAAATTGAACATGAACTTGTAACAGAATGCCACACCAAGTTTCGTAGGGAACAAGGACGCTGGTCACATTCTTTAGTGAGCTGGAATCTGCTCAGATAGGTGATGTACAAGAGTCTGAAGAGAAATTGATTCCCAGTACAGAATACTACCCCTTCAAGAGAAAGTACTGGTATGGACACTTTAAGATCAGACAAAAATATCAAGAAGTTGGAGGAGAATCAGAAAAGAGCCACAAACATGATTAAAGAGCACGGAAAGATGATGACAAGAAAAGATGAAAAGGACTAGATGTGTATAGCTATATGGTGATTAAGAAGGCACATAGTCTACAGCTAATTGAAGGGTATAAATGTAAAGGAAGGAGTGTAACTGTCTGGGGTGTTAAGAGGGCTCGTAACAGGGAGTAGCTGGATGAAATTAATCAAACAAAAATTTAGGCAGGGAAATTTCCAAACAGCGGACCATATGTTCCCTTCTGGCAGAAAAACGTGTGAAGGGGAACAAAACACTCTGAAAGCCATGTGGCTTTTGAAGTGCAGCTGTTGTTCCACATTCTCTCCCCTGTTCTGTGAAACTAAGGGCCAGGGCCAGGTTTCTGAAGTGCACATACTATCAACACAAGTGTTAGTAAAACCAGGAAATCACTGGTTAAGCTTATCCACCCCTTGAAGTCCCAGTTACAAGTTTTACCCAAGCCTTTCAACCTTGCCCATTTTTACTTCCCACAGATCTCCTCCCTCCACCCAAACCTTGACTCCCACTGAGACAGAGTGTTTAAAACTGTGTTTTTGCTTTGTTGGGAAAGCTGATTAAGGCTTTGAAGTATATGATTAACGTGGGGACAGTCTTTCAGTTCAGGATATGCTCAAGTATGCAGTATTGAAGGTATTGAAGGCTGGATAAGGAAAGGAGTTGGATGGTGTTTAAGGTGTAACAATATTTAGCACTAGTCCTGATATGCAAGTTTAGGACCTCCTTGCCCTTCAACAGCTAATGTGTGTGGCTGAAATTACCACACTGTATGGAGGACAAAGCTCTTCTTGGTTTCTGGTTAGCAGGTAGGAGTGCTGTAAAGGAAGAAATGGTTTTTTATTCCTTGCCTAGGCTAAGAACTCAGGGTTATTCTGTCTTTCTGAATAATGCAAATACAGGTTGTAGGTTTGAGGTTTTGTTTTGTTTGGGGTTTTTTCTGTGTGGTGTCAGCTTGTTGGTTTTATTCATCATGATGATGGTGGTGGTGTTTTACAATTTAAGGTAGACCACAAAATTTTGACAAACTTAAGAATAACTTGTGCTGTTTCATGTGATTCTCAACCTTATGTAGTTCCCAATGCCCTCCAAATTGTCCCTCAAATGCTTCCTAACTTCCCCTTGTTCCACACTCCCACAGCTACACTCCAGATTGTCCAGGGAAGAATTACTCTGCCACGTTTGGGGACTGAATGCAATCATTCACATACTTAAGCAAGATTGAAATATATTTCTTTAAATGCATGTCTCAGCATTAATTATACAGTCATTCTTGATTTCTTCCCAATTAAATACCACAAAACAGAGTATGTCATGGAGTGTTTTGAGTTTTCTGTTTGCATTTTGTGAGGGTAACTTTGTCCAAAATAGTTCTCTTGTTTCTAGATTTTGAAGAGATTAGTTAAGGGCAAGTGAGGAGACCAAGAGTTTGAAGGAGTTCAGAGTATTCCAGCTTGAAGTCCTTTAAGAAGTATATGAAATTTACATCTTCCATTAAAACAATTATTTTAGATTAAATCTACTGCTGATATAAAGAGGTGATTTTTTACTTATAGGACCCATCAGTTTGGTTTACAGCTGTTCTGAGTAATCTTCATGCCTTCCATTAGAGTGTGAAAGCCACAGGCTGTCTAAGCCTTGTTGGTGATAATTCCTGACAACAGTAATCACTCCATTTTATAAACACACACAATCAGTAGCTTTGATTTTTCTTTTATCAATATATGCATGTAAATAAAAGCATATCAATGAGAGCATTGCAACAGGTCTGCAGTTTTTAATGTTCATTTTAATATTCTCAAACACCAAGCAGTAAAAGAAACAGACCTGCACCCAAACTGAATTAAAATTTCATCAAAAGCACAAAGGCAAGAGAATTCTGAATTAACTGAACCTTTGCCTCCTGCTGTGTATCTAGATGTTGCTGGAGTTGCCTAACCTTGATTAGTGTCGACACCAAAGGCTATATGTTATTGCAGATCAACTTGCACAATTACTGCTGACATCTTTAATCTAGCTTTTTAAGCAGAAAAAAAAGGTATTACAGTCTTGTGTTTAGAAGCAGGAGCTAGACAAATGCAGGACTGAAGTGATGTGCCCATTTTTAACAAGTACAGTAAATTAACCACTGTAAAATTTACCTAGGGACATGGTGGTTTATCCTTCACTTGAAGTCTTTGTATTAAGACTAGGCATTTTTAAAAAAAATATGTGCTGTAGATGAAACAAAAAGAATGGTTTTGATACAGAAATTAATGGCACTTTTGCCTGTGTTACCCAGGAGATCAAATGCAACAGTCGTAATAGCCATAATAGTTATAACAGTAATAATAGTTTTAGTTGCAACATCTAGTGATTCAGTGAGGGAATTATGTATTCAGCAAAATACCTATAGACAAATACTGAGATATTTGGCTTTAATTTATTTGCTATTTATATAAGATATATAATCTCCAGCATTTTCTGGGGAGAACAGCAGCATATAGATTTTTAAAAATAATTCAAGACATGCTGTTTCACCTACTTTATTTCAGTAAAATGGAAAGATTTCATGATTACATTACCACGTAAAGTTTTTCCAAACAAAAAATGATCTCATAATTGTAATAATTTCTATTACATTGTCAAGATTTTCTATACTTCTAAAAACTGCCTTAAATGTGCTCACACTCATAGTGAGGTATTTAATTTCCCATTTCATCAGGACAGCTTAACAGAGAGGATGGATTACTCTCCAGACAGAGAATTTGCAGAGACCATGCACTCTGAGTGTAAGGGCTTTTATTTGTAAAGGCTTTTTTATTTAATTGATTTTTTTTTTTTTAGTAATACATACAATGACTGAAGTCAATTTGCTTAACAAAGCAGGCTGGAACTTGGTGACTGGGACTCACCTTAATAGGTTTCTGAGGTGACTTTTTAATTCATTGCAGTTCTTGAGCTATTGAAAATAATAGTAAAAAAAAAAATAAAATTATGTCTTTTAAAAACACTAACAAAAAACTCATGTCTAATGACTTCATGGAATGATTTCAAAGTAACATTGCCCCTGGTGGAAAAATGGGAGCCGCCTGCTTTCCAAATGGGCTGCACCTGTGCAGCTCTCACAGAGGTTAAACACATATCAAAGAGTTTCATCTGTGCAGGGCCTTCTGGGACAGACTAAATGGATGCAGGGGTTGGAGGGGGATCAGCACTCCTGGCATCTTACACTGCATTACTGTTGGTCTTTGTTTCCTGTTAATTGTGATACTGCCAGGGAAAAACTTCTTTTTTCCCTCAGTCTCATATAAATAAATTTTAAAAAAAGATTCTGCCCGCAGGCATGGGATCTGATGCCTTTTCTTGCTGCAGAGATGTAGTCATCTGGTTTTAGTGCTCAACATCTAACAGCTGGCACATGGACAGAGCACAGTGTTCTCATAACCAGCCACTGAGATCCATTACCTCAGCAGGTGTGTGAGTGTCTGCCCACCTCACTCTCAGGAACTGAAGACGTATGGCTGTGGCCTCTCACATAAAATTTTTAATAAAATTATTATTGCACAGAACAGGTTACATTCCCATTCTACCAAAGGGCCGGTGTCCTTGGGAAAACACATGGGGTGAGACTGCTTTGCAGTGCTGTAAAATGAACTGAAGAATGCCAAAATGAACGATAAACCCCAAATTATTTAAGTCATACATATATGTATGCTTTTAAATATTTTTTTAATTGTATGCTGAATGCATATGGCATTTTCCTAGTTTTTTTCTTCCTATCATTATTCTGTGTGCTCAAATTAACTTAACTGGGAGAAGCCAGATATTAGAAAATTTATTTTTGGCAAGTTTGTTTGTGTGTTTATTAAAAAATACATTCAACAAAGGGAAGCTGATGTTCCACCTCTACCATTAATAGCGAAGTTCAGATAGGATGTATCAGTAAGAAGCTGTTGGAACTAAAAGATGCTGACAGAAGCATGGGCTGGTAACATCCCCTGACAGGGCTATATGAAGAGCACATATTTGTAAGTATGTGTTTAAATTTCAGGGAAGCTCCTTCCACTACAAAGAAATTCCAGTAGTGCATTTAGCACCATTGTCCTCACCAGCTGCTGCATTTTCAATAAGAAAATCAGAAGAAGAAGCATTTGTGTTGGTACATGTGTTTCTATGTCAGGTGATATCTAGGGAGGCTAGGTGAGTAACGGGTCTAGAAATTTTAATGTTTGTAGTTGTATTTATTTATTTTATTTTTTATTTGTTTCATTCTTTGTAATCTGCTTCATTTCAGGAGGCAGAGCCTTTCGGTTGTCTAGCTATAGGAGAATTACAAGTCTATTTTATGGAAATATTGGCATATAATGTTCCTAGCTAGAAGAATGATCTTGAGATCATTTATTCCCTGGAACATGAGCACTATTTATGAATAAGCCTCCACAGCAGAAGGCTCCAAACTTGCAAGCTTAATGAAACTGGAGGGTAGAAAGAGTGGAGAGCTGACACCTAGACAAGGCAGTCTTTGAAGAGATGTTTTCCTGCAGTGTTGCTTAAATCTGTAATACCTGAATTGCCATGGCTGTGATGCATGGCTCAGAAAGACAAATATCTAGGTCTCAATGTAGCTAAGCCTGAAAAGTCCAACTGAAATTAAGGACCATTAAATATTCCATTCATTACAAATGAATAATCTTGAGCTCAGGGTCAACATTTTATGTGTATAAAAAATTAAAGGTGACAATAAGGTAGAAACATTGCAGAAATCACAGTTATCGTCTTTTTTTCCTAAGATTAGTGCTGACATAGTATGATGTATGTTAGAGAACATCCACGACTTGTTCAACTGAGCTGCCTCAATGCTGGCTGCTCAGAGTCCACTGTGCATAATTCCAGCAGGAGCTCTGGAATCACATAGGGTACTTGCAGAAATCATCAGATTTCACTATTACTTATCCTCTGCTTTCTGAGATTTTTAGCTGTAAAGGAAATCAGTAAGTTGACTAAATATCCCCACCAGGATGCCTCTGGGTAGGGTGATTTCATCTGGAATGTTCACCATGGTTGCTGAGTACTGAAAGAGCTCCAATGCAATGTGGGTGTTATTGTCTATCTGTATTATGAAGCCTCTCAGTGCCCCAGCTGTCTTTACTCACTGTTTGCATGCTCCTCTTTCACATCTATGTTGTAGCTAATTCTCTTCCCCTAAAACGGGAGGACAGGACAAACTGAGTTGAAGCTTACAATACAGAAACATGGAGTTGAGTAAAGTGAGAGCAGCTGAGCTTCAGGCTGCTAAAGAAATGGTGAATTCTGTGCCATTATTAGAAGAAGAATATTTTTCATGTGCAAGTGAAGACTATTTATAGCCGTCAAATTTTTGTCCCAAATCTGTAGAGTTAAAAATTAGAGATGGACATATCCTTTGTAAGAGGAAGAGACATCATAATGCATTCAAATTTATATCTGTCTGTATTAATGCATTTTGGAGGTAATTTTAGATCTTGAAATTTGTAAGTGAGGTGGTGAAAGCTGTTTAAGCTTTTGCAGTTTCTTTAGACCCCAGTGGATATCACAGAATCATTAAAGCTGGAAAAGACCTCCAAGATCATCGAGTTCAACCTTTAACCAAAGACGCCCTTGTCAATTAAACCACAGCACTCAGTGCCATGCCCAGCTGTTTATTGAACACTTCCAGGCATGGTGACTCCACCACTTCCCTGGGCAATCTGAGTCAATGCTCAACCACCCATTGAGTGAAAAAATTCCTCCTGATACCTGACCTGAACCTGGCACAGCTTTTGATACAGGCCAGGATGCTGTTGTCTGTATACACTGGTCATGAAAGTATTTTCCTCTCTTTTTCATATAGCGGAGTCTCCTCTGCCCTAGACTGTTACCCAGTTTAAAAGGGGAAAGAAAAGCAATTGTTTAAAATGTATGAATTGTGAGATTCTGTGTTACATTCAAGCAATATGTGAGCAGTTTGTGTGCCATTAAGAATCCTGAATAAGGTAAACTGGCCTGTGCAGAGTCAGCTTCTTAGGATATGATTTGATGGTTAAGATGCATCTCAGTAAATGTTGGATGTGTTTGTCCAGTCCACACACTGTGCAACTCATCACAGCAGCAACTTTCTTCCCAATAATAATTAGTATAAAGAATCTATATACAATTCTCCCTTCTTGCTAAGGTCACCATCTAAGTCTTAAATGAGGGGGTTCCAATTAAAAAGCTTGAACAGAAAGTGTTTTTTTACTAAAAAAATGCAGTATGCTTACTAAAAAAATCAGTCAAATCATCCAGAAATAAAGTAGAAAATCTTTCCTGTTTTGAGTGCAATTCAGCTTTTTGTGTTTGCCTAGAAACAACACCAGACAACACCTGGTTTTCATTTGCCAGCACCTGGTCAGCAGTTTGAAACAGTTTGAAATCTGTTTCTACCTCTGTGTCCCTCTCTGTATTGTCCTAAAAATATTTAATAATATTCTGAATACAGGCCTATGTGTTAGCACTTTGTATTAATGCACACAGTTGTCATGCTTTAATGTTCTACTAGTAAGACATTCCTTATAGGAGAGAGGGAATTTTTGAATCTCTAAGAAATACTTCAAAACAACTGAGTTTTCATGGCCTGCAGCCTTGTCTTCCATTGGAGCAGTATCCTGGATGAAGGAGCTTGAGAAGGGGGTGTACTGTGCCTCCTGCAAAGGGAATTTTTTCAGTTTCTGAATCTTGCAGATCTGACAAACAGTTAATTGCCAGCCATTGATCTAATCTGCAACATCAGGCACATTAATAAAGTGCCACCCATGATGGATCAGACAAAGTGATTGAGCTAGAAATCCCATTCCTGAACAGCTTACTTCATTTGTTACTTGCATTTTTATTATTGAAGTATGTTAAAAATTTGCCTTTATAAGGCAAGTTGGTGCAGTGTTAGACACAGTCTGGTGGACAAATTCAGAGTTATGTTTGTTAGCATTTAGGAAAGGCTGTATAGTAAACCCTTTATCTCTCTTTTTCTTGGCTTTTGCCTTTGGTTGTGAGGATGTGATATTTCAGGCTCCCCCACAATGCCAAACAGGATAAAGAAGAGATTGCTGCTTGAAGAAATTCAGGAATAAAAGGAATCTATAAAAGAGTTATGTAAAATACTGTGTTCCTTATTTTAATAGTGTTTCTTAACTAACTTTGTCATACCACAATCATGTGTTATCTGCCCATCAATAGCCTGTGAAAAAGGTGCATTGTGGTGCCTGCTCTGGGCGCTCATTTCCCATTAAGACTTGCTCCCTTTCATCCATCGCTCTTGCCTTTTACAGTAAGCGTGCCACTAGACGTGCTGAGATATGTAAAGAATATTTGCACTGTATTTGAACTCTGACTTGGGTGTTTAGAGACTAACTTAAGCTTTGTTCTTCTCACTTCTTACAGGGCTTAAACTACAGTATGTGATGTTTTAAATCTGGTCCCTGAGCCAAGTAGTTTCCTCCCTAGAACATGCGTTAGGCATCAGCTCTCGCCCGTCATTTGCTGGGATTGATAATGTGCCAAGTCTTGAAGTCTTAACTCAGTTCTTACTCTGACAAGACTCCCATGGAAATCAATGGAAGTTTTGCCTGATTAAATACTTCTGGATTCCTCTCCAAAACACTTGGCTTATTTATATCAGGCACATTTGGAAAAATCCAACATTTTAGGCCCTGTAAAGTAGGTTTATCAAAATCTTAACTGATGGAGGACACACTGAAGGCAAAGTACCCAGGGGCCTGTTTTCTGGCAGTGGAGCACTGCTTATGTTTGAAAAGCAAACCAAAACAAACTCAATACCTTGTCTAAAAAGCAGTTAAATTTATCTGGAATTGAACTTAAAAGCTTTGTAAGTTGAACTTACAAACTTATTCACATATGAACAATATGAGATGCCAGTGGCTTCTTCCACTGTAATGTGACTGGTGAATGACTTGTGTCATTCAGAGTTGCATTAAGATTACTGATGAGACTCTATAAGGTTTTAGTCCTTTTTGTGAAAATTACAAAAACTTACTGGATGATAAACTCAAACAGGAAGATGTACTGTAGTTTAGTAAACATTTTATTGAAATCAGTTTCAATGAATACCACAAAAACACTTCAGGATTAACATAATTACCAAAAATAAACAAATACTAACTTTAATGAGCAACTTTTAATATATGAGTATAATCCAAATCTTATTTTTTAAACATGCTTATGTGTTCATGAAACTTGGCAAGCTTTATGTCATCCAATACCTGTTGCTTTGAAAACAATATGTATTTTGCATCTGGAGAAATAGGACATCTGGGAGATACAGGAAACAGTAATGTCTGTACATTCTCCATCAGTCTGCCATGGAGTAAATCTACTTGAGACACGTAGAACTTTCACTTCTTGGTGAAAGAAAAGAAGTAAAACAAAGTAAAACATAGACATAGTAAGAAGTAATAGCACATGAACCTAAATAAGATGTAATTTTTAATTTATTTTACTAAATCTGTGCCACACTGGAGCACGAGAATTCTGATGTGTACCCCTCAATCCTGGTGGTACGAGCATCCCAGTCAGGCTCTGCAGTTCTCTAGGATGATGTGCCTCTGCTGTGTCCTCGCTTGGAGCAGGAGTGCACCCCAGTGTGTGTCCCCAGGTGTGTGTTCTGGTCCCACTGCAGTGCCCTTGTCCTGCAGCGCAGACACGGCGTGTTCACAACAGCTCTGGCACTGGGGACCAAGGCCAGGTCGTGGTTCTTTCCATTGCCTGGAGAGATGTGTCAAAGGAGTAGGGCCCTGGATTTTTGAAAGAAAGCACAATGTGTTTCTCTGCAAAGTCCTTCTCCAGCTGTCCAGGAACAGCACAGTGAGATTGTGAGATTATGTCTGCACTGTGACACGAAGGGTTGCTAAAGCCCACTGAACTCTATGACTCACGCTTGCTTACCCAATGACTATTAGCCCAGCTGCACTTTTGACTTGAAGCATTCACATATTTGGGGAGAGTTGGCTTGTGCTATCTCTTGGCAGACTGTTTTGTAACATGCATGGCTTGCTTTTATCTGGCTCATCCAGACTTATGAACAATAGCTTGGGTCCATGTTAAAATACCAGGTGGATTTTAGCACCTGTAAGGTGCTGCTCCAAGTCCTGCCTTTTATTTTCCTCTCTTTTAATATCAGACAAAGCTTATGATCTTAGAACTGATTTACTGTTGCTGTGTAATGTGCACAGATGTTAGGTTTTCTTGAGCCTCTCAGAAGTACAGAGTTTGGGCTGAGACAGATTCTTGACATGGGCATGAGATTTTCACTATGAACTGGTGGTGGGCCAAGCCCTGATGAAAACAAAGCTGCCTTTTTAGCCATGTGCTGTGACAGAACACATGAAAGGTAAAAGCCAAACAGAGCTGGACAGGGCAGGGGAGGCATTCTTTGGGATGGGAGCTGCTGAGTTCAGGATGCAGCAGGGCAAGAGCCCAGTGTGCTGTCTGCAGAACATTGTTCCCTGTCCCTACAAGAGCAGGTTGGGAGGGAAGCTGCCTCCAGTCACCTTGCAGCTCTGTTTGCATCCAGACTGCTCTACAAGCTATGAATGCTTCTTGCTTTGGTTCCTGAATGGTCAATTAGCAAGGGGAAGATATATGTCAGGACAGATGCAAGAGTAATGAACTGTTCTCCAGACTCTTAATGTTTCTTTACAAAGAGGATAGTCCTGAGGTCTCTAAAAATCTGAGTGTGATTGCACCATGCAGTACGAACAAAGCAACCTTTGAAGCAGGGTGACATATTAAAGTTTTAATTCTATTTTTTTACAGTTCATTTCTCTTTTTACTTTCCCCTCTAATACCTCTGTGGATCTCTTTGCTTTCATAGGGCCTTTGGATGCTCCACACAGGCTAGCATTACTTCCAGCCAAACAGAAAAAGTTAAAAAGCTTTTTGCTACTTTCATTCTCTGAATCTCTTGGAGTGAATCTGTTTTATCTTCTCTGCCTTTCAGTTTGTATGCTCTTTTGGCAGAAACTGTTGGCCTGATTCTGATCTTATCTGAAGTGTGTAAATCAGAACAAAGCCCAGTGCTTTTGAGTGAAATACTGGAGCAAACACCTTGCTATGGTGTATGGCATTGTGTACTGCCAAGAATTCCAGTCGGATTCGCAGCAAAAGGGAATTCTTAACTAGGTTCAGTTTATACAAAGGGCAGTTTGCTGCTACAAAGAGAGCTAAATAGAATGACTCAACACTGAAACAAAAGTAGAGGGTAGGGATCACAGTAGTGAGTTTTAAAGGCATTTATTGGAAAGTCTATGGAAGGAAAAATTGAAAAAGCTGCTAAGAGACAGCTCAGCACCAGCCTGAACAGTCAGCATAGACTCTTTTTCTGGGACATACTAAGCTGGTAATACACCTGGTATTTCAACTAAGGTCTAATTATTATTCTTTCCCTTGCTATTATAACTATGCTTGAATTCTTGGAAAGCATGGACAGGTGGTAGCATCAGACTGGAAGGAGGGCAACCATAGCAATGAAGTCAGCATAAGTAAAAGCATCATTTTAAGAGGAGAATTTTTCAATTTTCAGGTTCAGTGTTCTGACCAGCAGTGCTTTCACATTAAAACAGAAGAAACCATAGAAGATTTTAAAGTGGTTAGTGGTTTGGACTGACACAGCAATGTTTTTCTTGATAACATCTTTGTAATCTGCCTTTGATCTTAAAAGTGGGCAAGAGCTTGTTTTTCAGGGAAAAAATGAATCACTATTTCCAAATTTCTTTCTCTGCATTGTTGCAGTCGATCTTTATGCATATATATATATAGATCTACCAGTCAATCTATAATATATTATGATATCTATATTGTTGCAAATCCTGGGTGAGCTGGCCTATTTTGGAGTGTCTTCACATGAGAAATTACACTTCTAGAAGTCTAGTGGAAAGACTTCATTGTGATAGTCCTAATGGTAAACTTTATTATGCAGACAAATTCTCAGAGGGTGTTAACATTTGCTATCTCAACAGTTTCCCTGAACTCTAAAGTTTGAAAACATCCTTGAGATCCATTACCACTGAAATTGCATAAATTGAGAGAAGCCGTGCATCTTAGTCTCACTTGCCTCCCATAAAATATGGCTAAAACTGGGAGAGCTCGATTTGCCTCACTTCAAGTGAAGAAAGCACTTTTTCATAATACAGTTTCATAAGTCAACTGCCGCATTTTCCACCATGGAATTTTGTGGAAACCAAATAGATTCCAGAAAGGATTTAATCTATACTTAATTAAGCACCACTGCTGGGTGCAGACTCGGTGTTGCTAAATTTCCACCTGTTGGAATCAGGAAGGATGATGGAGTTAATCTGTGCATGCCTTGTTCTTCCCTTAGCAGCTTGTAGTTCTTAGAAATGTGACACTGAATCATTAGCTTGACAAAGTGCTGCAGACCCTAAATACTCACAGGACTCTTCCTGGAGATGCATGGTGAAAGGCTGAAAAGCAGTGGACACAGGTTGAACCAAAGGAAATTCTGAACAGATATAAAAGTTGCAGAGGTTTGGACCAGACGACCTCAAGAGTTCCTTCCAACCAAGTTTAATAAATAAATAAATCTGTGATTCAAGGAACTTGGCAGTATGTCAAAATCACTGCTATTGCAGGAACTGTCCCCTTTCTGTCTCTTTAGGGTCATGCACAAGTTGATGAAACTCCTTCTTTAAAGTTGTTAGGGTCAGTGAAAAAAAAATCTAGGGAGTTTTCCAGCTTCAGCTTCTGTGCACTGCTCTATTTCTCTCTGGGGTTAGATCCAGTATTTGTAATTGAGATGGCAGCTACATCTCCTGGTTTTCCTCTCTGCACAGGACTAAGGATCATCAATCCAGACCCTGTGTCCTTTGACCCACACAGCTGGGATCCCCCAGCTGAAGAGACGTCTCTCTGCCTGCCAGTAACTTATGAGCAATAACAGTTTATGACACTGTATAAATCAATGGTATCTAACTACATATACTTGCAAAAATAAGACTTCAGTAAGCCTACCGGAAAGAGATTAGGACCTTTTCATTAGTTTCCTTGCATTGTCTCTTCATAAACATTGAAACAAAATTCCTTTTCCATTCGCTATGCCTTCTCTTCCTTGACTATCACACTGAGATTCCTGTCCTGCCTGCCAATCCTCCATCACAGCACTCACTCTTACCTCATTAGACAGCTGGATGAACTCTGCTTTGCTGAGAGAGAACTCCTAAGCTCAAGGGTCTGCAAAAAAGCAGACATCAAAATGTCTGCGTGAAGAAAAACCCCATCAGGTAAACATGGTTTTTATTTGTTTGTCTGATTCTTAAAGCTGCACTATGATTTGCAGAACCCAAAATGTTCCCTTAATATTGTTCACCCCTAAAATATTTCACTCTCAAATTGTGTTTTTTTTTCAATTGTCTTTATTCAAGCACCATATAATATGATAGAGGTGTTTACTTGAAAGGAATGTTTAATGTCAATACAGACTAAATGTTAAATTTTTTTTTTGTTTTACCTAGCTCATCACCTTATTGTAGTTCACAAAACACAGAAATCTATTTGCAACACTTCAGTTCATAAACTTTTTATTTTGAAAGTTTAAATACTGCAGTCTGTGCTTAAATCACCGGAACATCATCAGTCTTAGCGCTCTACATCTGCCCTGTCCCCCCTTTCCAAGGAGCAATTGATCCCTTTGTCCCTGGTTCCCTGTGTGACGCCCACCCTCCCTGCCAGCCTGACAGAGCTCCCTGCCCATGGTGGGCAGCTCTTCTATCCCACAGCCATTTGCCTTCACATGAATTTCTCTCATAACCCACACTGGTTGCGAGAGAACAGACTGGGCTCTCCCCTGTGGGTATGGAGCCACTAGTTTTGTTTTGATTTGTTGTTTGGGTTGTTTTGTGTGTCTGTGTTCTACATATTTGGCCTTGTCAACTGTGTTTACTCTAGAGTAGAAAAAGAGAAGCTGGTCAGAAAATGACACAGCTGAGCAGTTGTTGAATTGCTGGTTGTGTCATTGCTTAACTTGGTTTTCAGCTCACGTTCAGAAAGCTGAAACTTGATATTCCTACTTCAGAGGCACAAGGAGAACTGATTTGAAGTGTATGTTCTCCATATCTAACTATTTATTTGTGATATTCATCTTGAGATTTCAAGAGGAAGGTTAAATTGGAGGTTTATTTTATAGCTGGCTTTAGGCTTTATGTGTGCTGTGCATACTCACCATGGCATGGACTTTTCCTGTACCAGGGAAGTTCTGAGCCCTTCCACAGCCCAAGGTGCAGGGCTCATTGTCACAGTGTACCAGCATTTCTGCCTTCTCTGCCTCTTTCAAGTAGAAAGAGAGAAAACTGCTCAGAGAAAACTGCCACAGAATGGGGGACATCAGAATAGAAAAAATTCCACTCTGAAAATATCATCTTAATGTTGTGTCCTAGTGTTAAAATTCATGTAAGTAGCTGTCAGTGTGTGCAGAGCTGGAGCTAAAGCTGTTTGTGTGCTGTGTAACATAGCAGGGGAGCCTTTTGATTTACTGAGCAGCTTTGTTGAGATCCATAGCTGCTCCTTTGCATGCTTAATATTATCTTTACAGTTCTAAGAACAGATAAACTGTTCTGACCCTCAACAGGATCATCAGATAAATCTTCTTAACAGCTATTATACTGATTATTTTTTTAAATTGCAAATGCACTCACAATTCTACATTAACATTGGGATTATTTTCAAGATACAAACACTCTCAGAAGAACCTTCAGAGTAAATAGAGCTTTTTTTCCCAATTTGTTAACTTTATATCATCAAATATAATCTGGCCATAAGTTTATTTGCTCTGATCATCCTCTCAAGATCAGTTATTATGCCCCCACAGTGATGGGCTGTCATTGGCTGGGTACACCAGAGACTCATCTGAAGTGCTTTGTGAGTGTCAGCATTTTGCACACTCGCTGCACTACTTCCAAGCTTGGTAAGTGTCCAGCAATGATAAATGGGTAATTTGTGATTTTATGAAAGCATTTGTATGGTGAACGCTTCAGGTAAGCATGACTAATTTATTTGCAATCACCCATTTAGTGACCTATGTGAGGAGTCTTATAAACCATGGATCTCTCTCTGTTTTGACAGCATCTGTTATCTGATCGTGAGCTAATATTTTCATTTGTTCAATGGCCCTGCTTTAAAATGTGACCCTCATGATAAATACCTGGATTCCAATCAGCATTACTGCTGCAAATCTATTCATTGCCTCATCCCAGGCATGTTATACTTGAATCCAGAACCTTTCACCCTAACACATTCTAGGCTTTTAACTAGCTTAGGCAACTCCAACAATCCCTTCCATGTAACTTTGTTTAGACCTGATTCTGAGTAAGACTGTGGCACAGTCAACTGAGATTTTCTTGCAGCACAGTTCATAGTACAGATGACTGCTTTTTACTCTTTACCTCCAACTGATTTTCCCTTTCTTTGCATCATGCTCTATAGAAAGATGAGCTCATGCTCTATATTTTGTTAGGCGAAGCTATTTGGAATAATTATAAGCTATTCTTTAAGATACATAGATGTTTTTAAGGAATACAGTAAATGCAGGCAGGGCAAGATGGCATTGCGGCAGGAAAATGAATGTTTGCATGGGTAGTGTGAGCTGTTTTAAAAGGGTGTGTTAGGCTTTAATTAGGCTTAGCATGTGGGGTTTTTTTCCCTGTGATGAAAACAGGACCTAAAGAATTGTATCTGAATCACTGTTGTCGCTTAATATGGCTTAAACTTTTGGGAAGGCTTTGAAAATAAGAAGGAAATGGAGGTTACTTGATTGTAAAGCAAGTGAAGTGTTAGCCCCTTGATAGAGGCCCCATCTTATGAGGTGTTAGCCCCTTGATAGAGGCCCCATTTTGTAACAACTCTTTAATGTCTGAGTTGTGTGAATTCATGTCTTAAAGATACAAAACTCTTCAAGTGTCCTAGAAATGTTTGTTCTTGACATGGGACTAGCAAATCAGGTGCATTTCCACTCTACATTTGTTTGTAGAGGTTCAGAATTGATATCTGCTCTCCATTGTGAAAGGACACCTCACCTTCTATTTGCTGCAGGTCTATCTTTGTTTAGTAATCACATAATAGAATGAACAAATGGCTTTTAAAAAAAGATTGCATGAAATATTAATTGTTGGTCATTTAGAAAAGCTCATGATCAAGGTTGTCTAAAGTAAGACATAACATGGATGTTTGTCAGCTTGCAGCTTAGAGATTCATAATAGCAACTGCTTCAGCCAGAGTACTTCTGTCTCTTAAAAGGCCCAGTAATAACTTGTACATTGCTCCGTATCCCACATCTTTATTTCAATTTGAAATACCAGCATTTTCTTCTGTGATGGAAAAAGCATTAAGCATGATTATCTGAAGAAGAACTGCATGCTGTAGTGGAGTGCTTGATTTACCAGATTTCACTGTGACATTCTGTTCCAGTACAGCATCCCTCTCAGGTAAGTATTTCAGCACCCCGTGGGCTATTACTGAAAGAACAAATCCATTGTTCCAGTCAATGAAGTGGGAACTTTGTCAGTTGTATAAATTCTGGGTGTACTTATGCTTTTGATGACCCAGTTCTTTCAGGCATATTAACAGGAGTTAACAGAGGCACAAGGAGCCATCTGGTTTTTGTCTTATGTAGTTTTATTTGGATGTCTTTACCTGGTAGTTGGTCTGGCTGGGAGAGCATTTGCTAATTTTTCGGTACAGTATTAATGGACAAAGCATTATTGCCATCCCTATATGCAATCCTGTTTGTGTTAAATCTATAAAGCTATGGCAGCAATACATGGTTTCCCCAGATCATAAATTTGTTCTCCTGAAAATGCAGTAGAAATCTCCTACTGAACTAAAATCTATTGCCAGGAGGCACAGTACTCTGGAACATGAGCATTACCTGCTCCAAAGTACCACCTGTAGTTCTGTTACAGGCTCAGCCTCCATCATTGGCCTCTGGGCTCGCTCTGTGAAAACTTAACTCATGGGTAGACTGGAAAAGGAGCAGTCCCTGTGTGTTCATTTGTATATTTTGTGTGTATGGAAGGGATGAATGAACTCCTAAAACTGCCCAGGTGCAATTTCCTGACCACATAAGGGTTCCTCCTTCCCATCCAACCTATGCTGAAGTTTTCACCTTCTGGCAAATTCACAAATCAGTTTCCTACACTCTTTAAACTTCTATGCGTCTGTGATCATCTGGAGACTTGGCCAGTTCTTTTTAGGGGAAAGTTTCCATGTCAGCAGGTTTAATGACTTCATTTACTGTTTCAGTTGTTCCTATTTCCTCTTTTTCAACCAATTGAAATTGCACAGAAACATCTCTAAATACTGACTTCTGCTTTCCCAGGATCAGGCTCCCAGTTGTGCTGTCTCAGCTCACAGCAATCAGCTGGCATCTTTTTCAGCTCCAGTTGCCTTCCCATGAAGTTCACTGCTGAGAGAAAAAGGGAAAGGGTCAAATTCTCTTAGCAAATCCACAGCCTCCTGGAATGACTGCTGCTTCTTTTCTCCCCGATCTTGATCTGCAAGTCCAGATACATCTGAGTGTATACAAACTGGTTCCTTCCCTGTTTATCCTGGAAGACCTTGCAAGTACTTGAATATGCCAAAATTATAAATTTCCTCATGTCCTTTGCCAGTTCAAGTGGGGTCTCTTTCTTCCCTCCTTAGTGATGCTGTGGCTGGCTGGATCCAACATGTCAAGGGCTGGTCATGGATCGGAATGATTCCATATTTTGGATGGGAAAAAATTTTGGAACATCACTGGTGTTAGACCAGAGTAGGTGACTGCTAAAACCCTCCTGCCCTTTCTGGCTTTCTTGTGAGCCATTCATTGGAGTTTGACATTGAATTGAAAAAATACCAGATCTTGCAGTTTGGCTGAGCTGGAACAGCAACTTGAAATTTCTGTGCTTATACTTCACATCTCATTGCTAACACCACTAATCTCTTTTTGACCTAAGGGGCTTGCCAATTTTAGCTTGTTTCTGTTAGGAGGAGAAGTTGACTATGGAGTGAATAGTTTCTCTGGGACAAATCTGTTGAGTCACAAAGAATATGCACTGAGCCCTGTTTCCCTGAGCATAGCTGGGATTAATAACAGCACTCACAGAGCCAGGCCTTTGTCCATCCAGCCCTCTACCCTAAAACTCTTTTTCTTATTGTCAGATCATGTTGCCTGTTAGCCTTGGGTTTGGTTTTGCTGCTTTCATTTGTTCTTTCACTGCTTCTTTCACGTTTGAAAATGCAACACAAAAATTCACTAAAAACTCCTCTGTGATTGCATTTTTGATTGAAACCAATTCAACTTCTGCCTGCAAGGATCATCCTATTCCAAAATTTTTCTAGGACTCCTTTTGTTTCAACTGTCACTTAACCAAAGGAAAACTAATGGAAATTATCTTATATTCAAGAGAATAACTTGTTTGTCAGAGAATTTCAGAACAAGATTTCTCCACTAGAGAAAACAGACAATAAATGGAGTCACATTTTTGTGGGCATATCCTGGAAGCTGATGTGTCCTCAGAAACACATCCATTCAGGAATTAGCTCTGATTTTGGTCTTATTGTGACAAAAATCACAGATGAATGCCTGGAGGTGGAAAGAGTATGAACGCATTACTTTTGTTCACCTAGCAGGAGAGAACTTTGCTCAGAGCTGGATCCTGTGACACTGAGCTGGGAGTGCCTCACTCCTTACTCTTTGTCTCTGTGCTGGTTTCAGATGCGGTAGAGTTAATTTTCTTCAGTGAGGCTGGTACAGGGCTGTGTTTTGAATTTGTGCTGAAGAAACTACAGCTTCTTGGCTATCTTCGGGGAAGAAGGTGGAGAAGGATGTTCTTAACAGAGGATGTTGTGTCAAAGATTATGTCCTGGTTTTTTGCATCAGCTGAATTGCAAGTACTAAATGAGCATGGATTTTCAGCTGTAGTGGATAACCTCTAGAAAGGGGTAGGAAAGAAAATCCTGTTGCTGTTCAGCCTACAACTCTGGTCATCTTTAGCTAACTTTCAAACTAATCAAATACTTGGTTTGTCTCTATTAATAATTTAAAATAATTTTTGGTAATTTCACACTAGGGAAAACAGAAGCAGTGGCATCAGGAACACAATACAACAGTCCTATTCTAGTGATTGTAATCATATTCCATTTGGCTTCACAGTGTGAGCAGTGCTTGTCTCTCCCCCAGTGTAGGGCACTTGCTGGTGGTCTAGAGCTGGAGCTGGCACCTATCAGGCAGCTTCTCTGTAACTGATCAAACACAGATTGTCTCACATTCAAATATCAAATTTTTATTTTGCCATGCATGACTGGGTCCATTCTAAATGGTCTCTTTGGAGAGCTGATAGGAAAGTCAAGATTCTGCCCATGGTAATTCAGAAACATTGGGACCCTTAGTAGTTATTAATACACAAAAAGAATACTCCAGAAAAGAACATATTGAGTGAGTAATGGCAACAATGAAAGGTTTAACTGTAGAGACAAACAGGAAATATATTTTTGATCCACAAATACAGTAATTGGAAGGTGAAAATAGAAAGAATTCTCAGACAAAACTCCATTTCTCCAGTTTTGTGCAGGGTTTACTCTCCAAAAGATGTTATTTTCACTAAAAAAGGCTGAAAAACAAATTTTAGCCAGCCTCATTTAATATTTTACATATGTAGATGTTACCAAGGTTGATCATGTGTTCAGTGTACATGATATTTCTGACGCAACCTAGAATTTTCAAGGATTTAAATCACTCATTAAAAAAAAAAAGGAAAATTAAACCTATTTTCTCCTGAGTATGTTGTTGCTATTTAAAAATCAAACTGAGAAGTAGCACACACATTACTTGGAAAGGAGGGAATCTTTCAAAGTGTTTGGGTTTGGAATAGGTTCACCAGGATGTACCAAAGAAGTGCTGTGTGAAGAGTGGTTTGCACAAAGGAACAGTTTTTTTATGGTCCCTATGATTATTTATTTTATTACTATTTCTCACTCAGCACTACTTACCCTGGACTATTATATTCTTATTAAACATAAAGCCAGCCCTGTTTTGGATAGCAGTATGCTTTTGGCAATCATTGTTATAAAATGTCTGTCAAATTGGATGGAGAAAGACCTTATTTAAATAAAAAAATAAATTAATTTTTAAAAATAAAATTTGTGGGGCATCTTTAAATATTTGATCTGTCCAGTAATCCAAGCACACAGCTTTAACCAAATGTTGCTTGGGATGCTTTGAATAAGGATATTCAGATTCTAAATCATAATGGTTCTAAATCATTGTCTTTCACCTTGTCAGTAAAGTGATTTGAATCTACATAAGTAAAAAAGGAAAACAAAAGGCAAATATGTTGGGGAACAAAATCCTGTCATCTGGAATTCACGTGTCATCCAAACATCACAAGTACCTGTCCCCTTGCTCCTCCTGAGAGTCAATTCAGCCTTTATCACTGCTTCAGACCTTTGTGAAAACAACCATAAATACATGCATTTGGGTGACAATCACAAATATGTGAAATGCACTGCCTATTTTGAAGTCTGTAGTCCAGCCTCTGGGGAAAAAAAAAAGTTACATATACTTTATAGAAGTGTAAGAGCAAGGGAAGGAATTTGTGCTGAAGGCAAAATCTCCAATTCCATAAATGTCTGACCATTTAAACTAGGAGAATCACTGTAAGTGCTTCTTGCTCCCTCACACATCCATTCTCATACTGGATGATTTCTGTAGCCCTTTATACCCATTGTGGCAAATTGCCAGAAAAAAACCCCATACTTTAGCTGCTCCTTATTAAGAACAGCATCTGAGGAAAATTTCTGAGAACTAGACTTTCAGCTATATTTCTTCTACATTTTCATGTTCTTAAAAAAGATTTTTTATTGCCACCAAAGGACCTTCAGCACAAATGTCTCCGGGTTTGAAAGCAAGAATGGAAAGCATTGTTTACTGATAATTTGTAAAGTTTTGTGTGAATTTTAGGGCATGTTTTTTGTGCAGAGAATGTGCACATCTGCCAGCAGAAGAAGGGCTCGTGTCTGAACTGCCAACAGCAATAGACTGCGCATGTATCAGGAAGGGTTTGTCAACTGCTCCCCTCTTTTAATTTGCACGGTTAGTGCTGTGAGGTTTATGCAAGGCAGCTCTCAGGGGAGGGGACTGAAAGTTCTTTGAAGTCCTTTGTGGTGGCTGTCTAATCTGGAGAAGAGGATTACTTTCTTTCTGCCAGAAGCACATGACAGTTTGGTAATTAATGAGCATCATAAAGTTCTCTTTTTCTATTAGATACCCATTAGTAAACCTGGGATGGTTGTCATTTTGGACAAAACCATGCATATCCTCATTTTATCCCAACATCAAAGGGGATCTCCTACTGTCTGATGCTGAATGCTCTAATTGTGTTTGCGTTTGGTGGAGTTGGTGCAGAATGCATCTGAAACAAGCCTTGACATAAACTGTAGGTCCTGTGATTGGACACACAGCCTGAGCCTTCCCACAGCTAACAGCTTAAATGAGTGGTGGGTTTCTCTATTATTTTAAACATACTGCTCTCTTCCTCTTCTGTCTGTCTGTTTATGCTATTTGTTTTCCTTTGAGAATACGGGAATTAACATACTTTCCACATCCATATCATGCTGAAAAAAGGAAAGCACTGTGTTGGGCTATTTCCCTTTCCCCTTTTGATATAGTATTACAAAAAGTCTTTCTTTAGGATTTAAGAGCATTTCAGGTATTAAAGCTCTCTTGGGTTGTCTTTTTCACATTATTCTGAAAGTACAGAATGGTTTCCTGCTCTTTATATTTGGCTCTTTTATACTGAAACAGTTGAAAAGTCCTAGTCTGTGGACTTTTTCTTTTTGAGAAAATGTCACCCTTTCTTCCAAAGGGTCCAGTTTCTGAATGCAGTGTAGTTTCTTCAGCTGCATTTAATCTCCTTTAGAAATAAGAAGAATGGCTAAGCAGCCTGTTTTATATATTCTGAATTTAAGATTTTTTTAAAGGTCAGATGCTCATCCTACACTCAAAATCTGTGCCGAATGCAGGCTGGAAAGAACTCAAGGATATGCAGCTGCCTTTTCTATGCACAGGGTTGGACCAGAAAGCTCCACTGTAATGAAATGTGATGGCTTCAGAGGGACTGCTCAGTTGTGAAGCCTAAAGAGGAATATACATACTTAAGATTCCTTTTGCTTTGTTTTCTCTTATATTATTTTATCTTTTTAATAGGATTATGTCTATACTATTTGGAATATCTGATGGGCCCAGAGTTCTTGCTCAGGGTCAGGCTCGATACTGTATGTAGTGACTGTTAACTCAGTATTAGCAAAACAAAGTGTTATTAATTTTTGCATCTCATGTGGTGAAAAAGCCCTGGTGTCCTAACAAAGGAAATGTAAAAATCTGCAGTATAAAAACACATAAAATAAAGCTGACTGGCTTTAACTGGCCCAAATGTTTAGCATAATCAGAGGCACCCTGCAGTATGGCTGTAAAGGAAACGGACAGAAATAAATATTCTTCCTTTATAGCAAAACTGAAATAGAGACACTGAATTGCCTCTGAAATGAAAGTGTACCTTCCTCCCTAAAATCTCTGGGAAGATGATCCTAGGTAAATAAAGAGTCAGGTTAATCAGAATTGGAAACTATTTTTTTCAGATGATATAAAGAATCTTTAAAATAGATAAAATAATAAATATAATTGCTATATTTGTTATATCTAGGACCTGAATTTTTGATCATGTTTTTCTGAGTCATCCTTGCCCTTAGGAGATGAAAGGGAGAAGTAATACCATTGAAGATACAAAACTACTTGTAACACATAATCTCTGTATTCTCTCACATTTCAAATTGGAACTGGTCAGAAGATTTATTGTGGAACTGCTCTTCATTGCAAAATGGCAACCCATATAAATGTTTCACTTTTGACAATGCTCTATGTATTAAAATACTGGAGCAGAATATTTGAATAGACTTGAAACAGAAGTTCTTTATATTTTTGGAACAGAACATTTTGACTTTGTAAAAAAGCTTTTTAGCCCATTGTTTAAAATTAAGAAGACAAACTCTTTTGTAATAGGAAAAGCCTAAAAAATCAGAACCATCAGTTTAAGCCCAAAAAGAACTTTAAAAAAATTATGAAAACAAAGAAAGAGTTTTTTCTTCATTTGGAATGAAAAAAGAAATTGTGGAATTTCCTACATAGCTGAAAATGTACTTTCTGCAGAGCTCTGATCCCAGCTGTAAGCATGACAAAGGCTTGGACCATTGTAGCAATTTGAAACTCTTTGCTTGTAATATTTACTTTTGTCTAATTTTCTTTAAACGAATGCAGAGAATCACATCTGGATTCTTTTAATTGCTAAAGTAAAAATTATGGATGGCTGGGATAGTTTGTGGTCATTGCAAAAATCAGACTCCTGCCAGTTTGTAGACAAAGGACCATTCCATGTTTACTTCTGAGGTTGGTACATTGAACTTGTGATTGGCTCTAGACACAAACTTCAGGCGTGTTCCACACTGCAGGCTCCAGCAGCCCATGCAAATGTGGGATGGAGCTGGAAAAGTCAGAGCCCAGCTGGAGTCTAATTAGGCAAGGGATGGGAAGGCAACACAAAGGGCTTCTGCCAGTGTATGAGCAGGTAAATGTGGGTCTGCTGCTGAGCGAGGAGGTGGGCTCAGGGACAAAGGACACAGGGAAGGACAAGGTGCTCACTGAACTCTTCAGCTCGTTCTCTCCTGGTAAAACCAGCCTCCAGTCCCAGGCTCTTGAGCCCAGTGAGAAGTCTGAAGTAATGAAGACTCACCCTCAGTGAAAAAATGTCACGCCAAGGGGTGTTTGAAGAAGCTGGGTGTACAGATCCATGGGAACTGATGGGATGCACTCAGGGGGAGCTGGCTGATATCTCTGAGAGGCCACTCTCAGCTACCATTGAGAGGTCACCACTCTTGGGAGAGGCTTCTGAGGACTGAATAAAGCCAGTGTGACACATCTTCAAGGAGGACAAAAAGGAGAATCTGAGAGTTACAGACCAGTCCGCTTCACCCTGATCCCAGGGAAGGCAATGGAACAAATGCCCTGGAACCCATTTCCAAGCACGTTTAGGACAGAAGGTGACTGGGAGTGCTCAGTGTTGATTATGAAGGGGGGAAATAATCCCTGGCACACCTGGCAGCCTTCTGTAAGAAAGGATGTTGCAGAGGATATTGTTCATTTTGACTTTGGTAAAACTTCTGACGCTGTCTGACATAGATCCTTGCTGACAGAGGGATGGAGGGTGGTCTGGATGAAGGCACAGGCAGGTGGACTGAACCCTGGCTGAACTGCTGGGCTCAGAGCCTTGTCATCAGCTGGAGGTGGCACCAGTGCTGTACCCAAGGACTCAATACAGCAGCCAAACATTGTTACCCTCTTCCTTATGACCAGGGAGAGGCTATATCAGCTTTAGGTCGCTAGTCCTGGTTTAAGACTGATATATTTAGAATCCTTAACTATTTGCCAGGGTGCCATAATTCTGAGTATGATTCCATTGTGTGAAAGAAGAGCTATTATAATATCAGACTTTATAGTAAAGAGAATATAGAATTTATAAACAAAAGTTCTATTATCCGTCTCATTGGTTTGTGCTACAGAAAAGAATTTGTGGAGAACCATAGGGTATTCAACAATAATCCAACAGCGGGGAAGAGCTGAAGTATATTCTTTTTCCATAGAGATTTATGCTGATTTGTAGAATTTTAAATCCAGTTTTATTAATGCCTTCCCACTCTCAGTAGGAAATACTCAGAACATATGAGGAAACTGTCTTATGAAACAAGATTTTATTTAATAATGTGGGTATTATTGTACAGCTACTCAGACATGAAGAGACTGAATAGTACCTCATGGGTCTCTTGAAATCAGTATGGAGCCTCCAGACCAGCACAGTGGCTTAGCTGAACTCGGTGCAAGAATTTCCTTCCTCTCTTCCATGGGGACTATACTAATAGAACTTCTTCAATTGGTCTGAAACACCCATGATCCACTTTATTTTTTTGTGGTAGGTAGATCAAGAATTGCTGAACAAGGCACTGGTCCCTAACAGTGACCAAAAGCTGATGCCTGGGGAAGAATATAATAGGGTTAACATATCATGATACTTCTACTCAATCATGTCTCAGTCTCTCACAATTGTTATTCAGGGAATTCTTGAGTCTGAAGTGACTTCTCTGCATTTAGAAACTGTCACTGGATTTCCCTTATGTTGGTTTGCCCAAACTCTCCCTGAGCCTGTGTAAGCTACAGTACTCCCACGGTTTGGTTGGTTAGGAGTAGCAGAGGAGCAGAGATTGCATAGCTGCTCTTGCATGTGTTTGTGTGCTTGAGGTTGATGGGAATGGCTGATCTGGTCACAGCAGTTTTCTGGACAGTATCTTTCTGCACAAGAGGGCTGATTAGAGCAAACCCTAAGACCAGAGCAGTAAGAAACTTTTTGTAGTGACATTCTAACTCCTTGTAGAAACAGAAAATAAAAGATTCCATAGACCCACAACTACACATAAAAGAATGGGCTTAACACACCTGTAACTTACACATTGACTGTCTTCTGCACAGTGACAGAGCTGTGGTCTCTCACACTTATGTACATCCCACTTGAGCCTTGTCCAGCGTAGTAGCATTTTGTTCCTTCTGATCTCCTGAATGTTTTACAGTGCATACTATGCAGGAGTATTCATTTTTGTCTTTGAAAAAAGAAAAGCCACCTCTCCCTTCGAGACCAGGGGGAAGAAGAACGTTAAAATCTTGCTCCATAAGCACAAAGTGGAATGCATCTCACCCAGCTTTAGCTATCTACAATATCTTCACTTGATCTGGTCACCTGCTCTCCCCTTACAGCCAAGGAAGGGGAATAACCTGTTCATCTGACCTATTTTAAATATCTATATTGAGACAAATCATATCCTAATAGGTACTTTTAGAAGATGATTCATTTCAACTTCATAGAGACATATAAAATAGGTCACATGAATCACCCATTGACTATAGAGGAAGACAAATTCTACCTAGTATATGTTCAGGAATTTGTACTTTTTAAAATGTAAATTTGAATGAATAAATAAGACACTATTCTCTTATTGTGTGAATGTGGTATTAGCAGCAGTGACCCAGCCACCATCCTATACCTGTCTCATGATACTGAAGCAATCTTACAGGGAAAGATTCTCTTAAGATATTGCAAAAGGATTTTACAAGGGAGGCTGTAAGTAAGTACAAGGTGTATGATTTATGTACCTGATTCCTTTCATTTGGCTGCCCTTTGGCTGCCAGAACAGAGGCAAAAGGGGAAGCATGCTATGATGCACCCTGCCTTTGCAGGATGCTGGCAGAAATGCTGCCTTGGTTAGAAGTGGTCTGGCACTAGTTCAAAACCACCATGGCAAAACTATAAATGCCAGGAGAAGAATTGAGGGCTTGTTGGTTTTATGCAAATCCCAGAATTCCTGTAGCTTCTGTCATGTATTTGAAAATGCACAATGTAAAAGGACACAGAAAGTAGAACAGAGCAGCAAAGTGGATCTCCACGGGTATCTCCATTCAAACTAATGCAGCCTATCTGTATGCAATAATTATGTCATTAATGCCATAAGAAAATGTTGCAGAGGTAAAGAGGCCATGTATGGAGCACACAAATCAATGTGCAGTGTGCTTGGTAGGAGTAAAGTCTTGTAACACTGATAGATAAATGGCAAAAGAAAAGCAGAGAAGTATAAATTAAATGTTTAGAGTTTACTTGGTCATTTAGTATCTGTCCATCTACCAGTCCTTCAGAAGTTTCCATGTAGAAGTAAAGAAGACTTTGATTTTAAGCTCATTTAAGATAATGTCTTATCTAGATGAGTTCAGTGTTGTGGCTCCTTTGGATGCACCTTGTGAGAAAACTAAGTAAATTTTGAAAACAAAGCTGTTTTCCACAGCAAAGTTTAGAGAACACAGATAAACAGCAAGGACAATTTAGACCAAGCTGTGTATGCTGTGCTGGTGACCTCAATATAGTTGAACTGCTTTAGTGATTTCTGTTTTCCTTGCAGGAAATTTCTTGCACACGGGGCTCTGTCCGTGTCTTGTCACCATGTGAGTGAGCTGTGCTGGGCAGTGCTGACACGCTCTGTGCTCCTGCTGTGTGCCTGTGACCCTGCCTGGGTCTGTGCCTGAAACCAGTCTGCTTCTGATTCAACAGCCTTGGTAGGCTGCACAAAGGCTGAGCCCTGAGCCAGGGCCACGCTCAGCAGTTCGCAGTTTGATCTTTTCTGTTGTACTCTTGGGTAATTCACCCCCCAGATTGTCTGTGGGTACAGGCAGCTGGGCTCTGCTTGGTCCTGCAGAGCAGAAACACACTCAGGGAAATGGGGAGGGGCAGTTCCTGTGCCTCAGCCCCTCACCTGTGCCAGTCTCTGTACTCCTGCTGCATCACAGGCTTTGTACCACCACCACTCCTCGGTGTGCACGGGGTACCTGTGGCAAAAATCAGCAGTCACCCATGACTCAGCGTGGAAAGAACTTGGAGATAAACCCGACCATTTATTCTGCTGTAACTTAATGTTCAAAAGAAGGCATTCTTTTATAGCCAAGTTTATTTTAGAATGACAAAATACTTGTGGCAAGTTACTGGAGCCAGATTTGTACAGCGACATGGTGGTCCAGGCAGAGCTTTTAGAGTAAAGTTTTCTTTCCCAGTATGATATGGTTATGAGTGTTTGCCAAAACACTTTGGAATTGTTATAATTCATGCAGAGCTTAAAAGGTAGTTTTATTAACATTTTTTATCCTTTTCAGATATTTATTAAGTTAACACTTCTTACACTTAATTATTTGTAAGCACAGCACCAACCTTGTTTACTATAGCAACAGAACTTCAATAAACTTTATGCTTATTTTAAAAAACACCAGCAAAACTAACACAGAAGTGCTGTGCTGAACCACCACACATTGAATTCAAGCCTTTCACGTTTCATGAAAGTATTGCAAATGCTATCATATTGGAAATCAGGCCTGGGTGACTGTCAGAGTCTGTCGTTTCAAATATGCTGAAAGTAGTCCAGAGGTGGAACCCAAATACAAAATATAGATGTAGATCCTGATTCTTACATTTTCTTTCCAAAGGTCACGGATTTGTCAACATGTGACAGTGCAGACTATATCACACCATAGCTGTAAATAATGAGACAGTGATCAAGCAACTTTCTCCTTCCTCCACCCCTTGCTGTAGGTTGTGACTTTGTCAGAAGTGACTTCTGCACAAGCAGTGTGCTCTGTGTGTAAGGTCTAACTGGTCTTACTTTGATCCCATGCCAATTGCTTTTCCAGCAATAATTTTTCCTTTTTCAGAAAGAAAAGCATCAGTGAGTTACAAAATGAAAAATGAAAACTGAAATCCAGCTTCTTGTAGTTTAAAAAAACCCCAACAACATTGAGCAAGTAGCAGCAGAGCGGAGAAGCTCAGCTGGCTTATCTGACAGTAGCCATTTGCTTTAATGCAAGACATGTTTCTTTTGTCCATGTGCAGTGAGTATCCTCTAGAATGGATATGAAAAGT
This sequence comes from Sialia sialis, assembly GCA_009812075.1. NCBI lineage: Eukaryota > Metazoa > Chordata > Aves > Passeriformes > Turdidae > Sialia > Sialia sialis. Next base: position 1,260,738 of record VRYO01001792.1, on the reverse strand, counting down.
AATAGGGAATTGTATGATTTAATGGTGACCCTCAGTGCCATGCTTTGAACAGATCTATGATGTCTGTGTTGTCAGCTGTGGAGTGGGGCTCTCTTCAGTCATCAAAGCATTTTAGTAGACTTTACAGTCCGCTGTTTACATTATTGGCCAGTACTTTACTCTCCTGAATACAGTTTAACTATTCCACCACCCCTGTGATGAGTATTCTTTTCGGCAGCAGCAGTCCTCACAGCCTTGGAACATTGTTTTTGGACACAAACATACACAAGTTATTAGAACACAAGATCAAAGGAGGTGTCCCACTGTCTTCCTTTCAATGCTCCCATTGTGTTTGTATGCTGAAGCCTGCTAGAGAGTTAGAACCAGAGAAGGGGGAGAGGGGGGGAGGAAACCTTTGTACAAAGGTACTTGTCACTGAGAGAAGCCCATAAAAGATGATGTGAGAAAAGACACCAGGTGGAGTATAAACCACCCTTATTGTTAAGAAATGCAAATAAAAATCCTCTCCTATATTAAAACTTTCTTACTTGTCATTTCTTAGATGCTAAAGGAAAGGTTCTGATTATTGAAGTCATGGCAGTACTTTCTACTTTGCTTCTTTTCTTTTTATGTGTAGCACACTATACATGATGTGGAAAAAAGTTATTTTTCCTCTTTCTCTGCATATTGTTAGTTACAGTTGTTAGCAAATTTCATCTCAGCAAAATATCCACTGGAAAAAGAAAACTCAGAAAAATCACACTTTATCTCAAGGATTCCCTTTTAGAAAGTACATCCATAGTTTTGGATTAGTAAATAAATTGCAAGTTCATTTTATTTGGATAGGAACAGTGTTTTCCTTGGGGAAACGATGACAGAAAATTTCCTGCTAATTTTGTATGATCTTTGAATTTTTTCTGGAGAATATGCAACCAGACTCCAAGAAAACAGATTTTAGATCCAGCACCCACTAAAATATACTGAAAAAACCAATTGTTTCTAAATTGCTGGGAAAGCCCTGGCCCTGCCTCAACTATAGATACATGGTAGAAGGAGTCTCACTAATTTTAGACAGTATCAATTGGTTTTTGTGAAGGTCTTTGAGAGAGAAGTTGCAGGACATAACAGGTGACAACTAGGAATTCACAAAAACAAAGCAGTTCTAATCTCAGGCCTTCACTGAAGGCAATTGCTGATGAGGACTTCCATAGTAAGAGATGGAGAAAAATTAACAAAATTAACCTGGCATGAAACTTTATCTTCATCATCATGGATTTTTTTCCATTTTAAGACTTGTAAAACTCATTTTTCTGAATACAATGAAAAGAAGATGTGATACTACCTGAAAAGGAGAATTTTAGTGGAGGCAGAACAAAGGATGACTGGATATCTCCTGGTGGTTGTGGAAAACAGCTCATCTACCAAATCAGCACTTGTCACCCTGAGCTGTCTATTTCTGTCTGATGGGTTTTCTTGGCTTTGAAGAGAAGTGAAAGAGAAAATACTTCACTCATGGCAACTATATCCACTGGAGTATGGAGACATAGTGGTCTACAGCCTGGGACTATGCAGTTTGCCAGGGTTTTCTCCAGAAAATCATCACAGGCTCTCAGAAGATTTATAGGAGTAATCTTGAAGAGTGCCTGGAAAAGTTTCTCATGGTACCTGAGCATGTGCAATATCTGGCAAGTGATGTAGTGGATGTGCTCATTTGTGATAGACATCTTTCTGCTGCACAGACACTGTTTGAACTTGCTGATCAGTCTTCCTTCCCCCTCTAGGGTCAGGGCAGTTGCTGACATCCAAGAAAAACCCAAGGAAAACCTGTGAAGCGAGTATGTTTGGAGTTGAAAGGATGCCACAGTGCAGACTCATGCCAAAGCTTTGAGGCAATAAGCTAAGGCTGCAAAGTTGCTAAAGCCAGGAGGTGCTAACATGCCAGATTGCAAAAATGCCCAAGGCAAAAGTGCTGAAAAAACTGCCAAGACCAGAGGTACAAGGACAAAAGCCCAAAAGCTATAACAGTGTCTTGTGATAGGCATCCCATTTATGTGTTGGGAGTGAGCAGTCAGAGCACTCATGTGGTCACCAAACCAAAATTTAAATGTTCATGAAAGGGTTTGTGGCCCTAAATGCATCAGCAGGGTAGTGATTGAGGCAACTGAGGTATCATTGCTGTGGGAAGCTCTTTGTTGATGGAGTAAAAGGGGTTTGGTTGGAAACGGAGGCTGAGTGTGGTTTGTGACCATTTGTGATTCTGAGTGATGAGGTTAAAAATTCTGTAGCAGTTGGATCCTGGAAATATTAAGATCTTACAAATAATCCATGTTGTCCCTGGCAATGCTGCTAAGAGAACCAGAAGCATCTTTAGAAACATAAAAAACATATATATTTTTCCTTCACAACCTTTCCTGAGCAACCTTTTCTTAAAACACTTCTGTTCAATATGGACTTAGATTGTTTAACAGAGAGGAGGAACCACACAGTTGGCACTTTACTGCTTCTGTGTGCATCTTTTTTTTTTTTTTTTAAGAATTACATGGGGCTTTTCAACTTCAAAATCACATCAACCCTCACTTATTCTGGAGGTGGTGTAGCATGACCAGCATGGCACCTCCAGGTGGAAGAGAGCAGCACCCACCTGAGACTTTGGGAGGTTAATACCAGACTTCTTTCATCTCCAGCTGGAGGGAACATGGCGGGAGAGGGGAAGAAAAGGAAGGAGATAAAGCAGAAGAACTGGAAAGCAGTGTCTTACCACTACGCAGACAGGAAAATCAGTAACTCTATCAGGTAACTCTTGCTATTGCAAATATTGTCATTAATTTTGCTATGCTATTGAATATTGACAATGAATTCCTAGAATGGTCTTATTCACTTGTTCCTTAGCTGAGATGCATTTCCTATCATCAACTGCTTTGTAGTATATAAAGGTTCAAAAGAGTTTTCCATCTTCTGAAGGAGTAGTGTGTAGTCAGCAATAATGAAAGGCAATGAATAATACTCTATGTCATAGCTTTCAAACTTTAAGAATTCCACTGAGGTCACTGTATTGGAGATCCTTTAATCATTAGTACTGTTTAGTGAATGGTGTACTTTACTCTGATATTTTACTAGACGTCACTACTGAACACACTTCTGGCCCCATGGAAGGAAAAACAAAAGGCTTTGTATGCCTTGAGGTCCCTGTAGTTTGAGGATCATTACACACTGAGTCAAAACTTGAGGTTCCTGTTTAGTTGTTACACCATGCTAAATTCTCCTGAAATCAACTGGAATTTGATGTCTGAACAAAACCATGCTATGAATTGCAAGATTTGTCACTTTGAGAGTAGCTAAAACTTCCATTCTTTCAGGTGGAGGAAGAATTAGCTGCAGTTGTGATTCATACCCAGAGTAACATAACCAGCTTGCGTTGCTCATGTGTCCAAGCAGCACAGTCATGAATCCCATTGTACACGGAGTCAGTTACTGACATTTGGGATTCTTTTGTCAGATTTGCTCTCCTGTGAGAACCTTGGTTTTGCAGGGTATGTCATCGACTGTAGTTAGGGCTTGCTTTAAACTCTAACAAATGTTGTATATGTGAAGCAGTTCTGCACAAGAGTGGCTGTGTTGTGAACGCAAGTTCCTCCACACAAGTGGATCTCTGTAATCTGCTGTGAAAGCCAGGGCTTCTTCCCCTGACCACTTGAGCAGACCTGCTGAACTCGAGGCATTTCCAAGAGCTGAATGTGAGCACCATCTCACAAGATAGACCCATCCCACTTGGGGCCACTTAATGCCAAGCTGTTCTCTATTTCTCATAAACAGTGAAGATAAGTGATATTTATCACCAAATAAATTTTTTACTGATGAAGTTTTAAAGGCTACTTGTCTATATGCCAACCTGAGGAATTAGGATTTCGAATTTCTTCATATGGATCAGAAAATTTTTACAAGTTTTCACAGTCTAGGTGAGGTTTCATGCCCAAATGAATCTATTTCATCTAAATCACTTTCTTCCCCTTTCACCTCCCAAAACAGAAGGCAATCTTCAAAGGAACAAATATATCACTTTAAATACACAATATAAAAAATGAGCCAAATAAATTATTAAAATACATTAAAAAGAAATTCACAAAATATGCATGTTATTAGCTATTTGACAAGCAATTGATGCTGTTGCAATGGCTGCATTTCACAATGCAAGGGCTTTCTCCTCTAGACAGATAAATAGTTGGAATAACGTGAGAAATGACTTTGCAATCATCCAAAGTACAATTTGGGTTGAAACGGTCCATTTAATGGCATTGCATTGGCTGTGCTGTACAGTTGTTTCATACCAGACATTCACCACATCCATGTGCTTTGGAATTCCTTCTAAAAATGAGCTCCAAGCCTGACCCTCCTCTCCCAGTCCCAATTCCCTGCAGAAGTGTTACTACATATGCTTTGAATATTTTTTTCAGATGAGCTCCCAAGTCTAACTCCTTCCTCCCTGTGCTTGAAACATATGGATTTGAAAGCACAGATGTGGCCTTGAAGTTTTTGGATCAGGCCCATCTGGGTCAAACCCTACATAGTTTGACTAGTAGTTTCTTGAGTTAAATTCTCAGAAGTCTTCATTTTTTCTTGTTCTGAATCTACTACGCACTGCCTTTTATCTCTCCTAGTTGAACTACAAGGATCTCAAGGGAGATGTGATTTTCATAAACAGAAATATAATGACCAGCCAGAGGAAGACAGCAAATTTTTAATGACTGTGAGAATTATCTTTATGAAACAGCAAATTTCCTTTTAGTTTATGCTATATGTAAAAAATACACCATTCATAATTTGGACAAGTAGGGGAGATTCTTTGCAAATCTCATCTACTTAACTAATAATGAAAAAAAAAAAACTGAGAGAGACTTTGTCCTCCTGCTGCCAACATTTTGAATCACTGAGAAAGGGTTCCGGACCTGACCCTGAGAACTGCTTTTTGGCATTAACAGTGACTTCATTAGGATCACTTTTGTGC
>VRYO01001792.1:1142087-1254626 GCA_009812075.1 Sialia sialis | reverse complement strand
TTTTTTTTTTTTTTTTTTTTTTTTTCCTTCTTCTTCTTCTTCTTTTTTTTTTTCCTCCCTTTTTCCTTTTTGAGCCTCCAAAAGGCTCACTCGCCCCTTTCATCTGCCGCCGCGGCCCAATGGGAAGGCGGAGGCTGCCTGCAAGTGGTCTAATCTCAATGAGGTGTCAATCATGTTCCCCGGTGGGTGAAGTAAGGTCTTTTGTAACCGCCTCTGTCTTTGGGAAAGAGAGCAGAGAGGAGGAAGGCTGGAGCGGAGAGGGGGACGCCGGACCGTGCTGCAGGAGACGAGCTGAGATTTGAGCTCGCTTGTGTGTTAGCAGGGAGAAGCGGAGCACATGGATTTCTAAACACGCTGGGATTTTATATATCTACAAAAAATAACAACAAGCGAACCTGATCCTACTGAAAACAGTCAAATGAATCGTAACTGCAGATCAATGCAGAGAGATGGGGAAACTTCACTCGAAACATGGTTAGTTCCTTTGACTTGCTACTTCCTTAGCCCCTTCCCTTTATTCGGGTTTTACTCGGTTTGGTGCTGTGATTTTTATTCTGGTGTCTAACGATCTTCCTTTATTATTTCCCTCACACACTTTCCTCCGGATCTGCCTAGCTGCCGTTTGTAAACCCAGAGAAAGTCCAGAAGGTAGGGATGGCTCCTCGCTGTTAGTAACTTTGAACGCCCTCCCCCGGTCCGGCTGCCTGCCCCTGGCCCCCTGCCCTGTCCCCGCAACTTTCTGCCGCGCTTTGCTCTCTGCGCGGCCGCCCCGGACCCGGTGCCGGTCTCGGTGCTGGTCTCGGTCTCAGCCCCGGTCTCGGTGTCGGTGCCGGTCCCGGCCGGGTGCGGGGGTGGCCGCGGGGGTCGGGCGGCTCAGTGGCGGCATTGTCTCCTCTTTTCTAGGTGATAGTTTTGCGGTGAACGCCTCTCTGGCTCGCAGAGGGCTGGAGGACTGGATGGTGAAGCAGAAATACTCCGGGGGCAGCAGCAGCGGCGGCAGCAGCTCGGGACTCCAGCACGGCTGCCAGCACCGCGCCGTGTGCAGGCTCTCCAGCGCCAGGGTATGTCAGTGTTCCTGCCCCCCCGCCCCTTCCCTTTGAAATAGTGAAAAGCAAAAGCTCTTTCTACATCCCTCTTTCCCTCCCAAGGGGCGGTTGTGCAAAGGAAGGTTTTCTTTGCCCTAATGTTGCTCCGAGGCGCTGCCCCGTGGGTGGTTTCCTTCAGTCCTTTGATGAAGTTAGAAGCTGCAGAGCAAACTTGGTGAGGGTACAAAAGCCAGAGGAGTAAGAGAACCTGACTGCTGGTGTCTGGGCAGTACGATTAGAACAAAACCTTTCACAAACAGGAGCAAATAATCTCTGGGGAAAGCCCAGCACCCAGCCAGTGTGCGATTGCTTGTGAACCCTGAGTAGTGCACAAGTTTGCCTGTGACATTTTGGGAGGCAAGGAGAAGTCCCCGAAGAGTTATTGTTATTTATTTGCTGGCTCTTTCCACGAGACTAACTATGCCAGTCACTTGTCCTGGCTGTTTCACCCCTTCTCTTTCCTTCAGTTCTCCATGTAAAGCAGGGCTGCAGGAAATGTTTCAGTTGCTGTTTTTATTATTTATTTTTAATGTTGTCTCTTTAAGCAAAGGGGCATGATGGGAGGTAAACAGACTTAACGTTACTTAGATATGGTCCTCATAGTGTTTCAGGGTGTGATCCAGAGCTTATTGATGTTTACTGAGAGACTCCCATTGACTTTGGATCTAGCCCTGAAAGCTTCATCAGTGAGGAGGTAACCTGAGAGATGGGGAGATTGGAATCTGTGCTTCTCAGCAAGCAGTGTGGCTTTGAAAGCACAAGCAGAGCCAGGGCCACCAAACCTCCTGCAGGCTCTTTGCTTTGTTAGCTACCAGTTGTATTGTCAGCAGCCTGGACTTCTTGTGTCTCAGGAAAAATTAACTTGCAAGTCAAGAAAGCTAAATTTTAGGTGGGATGTGTAACTGAGTAGAAGATGTGTAGTGTGGCAAAAGCTAATGATGGCATTTTACATTCCACCAGTATTGTATTTTGAGGAGCATAAATTGTGTGAGAGTCACTAGAAGTAAAGACAAAGGGGGCAAGAAATTGATTTGTTTGTAACTGATGAATGTAATCACCTTCAACTTGCAGGTATGATTGGTTGAAGTGACATTTATTGTGCTTCACTTGGAAACAATATGTTCAGAGAAAGATGCTCTCATTAACAATAGCACATACTGTGATACAGATGCTAAGAGTAAAAACACTTGTTTTTAATTATTTTCTAATTATCCCAATATTTGTAAGTCACGGTTTTTACATATGTTCTGCCTTTCACAAGTATATTTTCTAGGACTCACCAAACTAAATATACATTTGATATACAAGAGTTAAAGGTAAAAACTCTGACTTTAGTTTGTGAAATGTATTTTCTTCCACAAAGGTGATCTGCTTTCTGAAAAGAAGGAGAGCACATCTTTTGTCAAAGATACTTTCTATTCACAGAGCTCTTCAGTTGGCATTTTTGTGAGGTCTGCTCAGTTGGAATGACAGTAGAACAGTATTTCCCATTTTACTCAAGAGGAAGTCCTCCTCATGATGGCTCAGCAATTAGCAAGCCATTAATTAAATATTAGTCTACAGTTTTAGTATATTATAAAGCTGTAAATAGGTTTAAGTGTGTTTAAGAGCACTGTTCCCATGAGGCTTTTTACTGTCATCCTTATAGAGATGTTTCTGAATGTTCAAAAATATTTGCCATTTATTGCCTAATATATTTGGTAGGATCTTTGTGCGTGCATGGCCTGCTCATTGATTTAGTTTAATTGTCATCCTGTCACAGGCACACTGTGACAGCTACATTAAAGTTCCTTTAAAATACGAACTTTTGGGATATGTAAGGATGCATTTCTAATCCTACATTGGAACCAGATGTGCCATATGTACAGTCATTTTGACAAGGATTATGGAGTCACAGCTATTGACTCCATAACTGAGATTGCATGACTGTTTCTCTTCTGAGATCTCTTTGATCTCTTGTATAATTATACCAAGATACAAAGGGAATTGTAGCCTAACCTCTTGGTTCCTTGGTCTCCTCAAGATGCAGAAATAGTAGTTTCTTCTGCTAATGGTTAGTCATGGGATTGTGTGGGACAGTAGTGTGTAGTAGTGTTTGCACTTGAATTAATTAAGGACTCTTCTCCTTACTGCTTCAAAATTGATCCTAAAATGTTCAATACGCTTAAAGGGCTCTGTGGGATGGTACAGTTTTATTGCATCACAGTTGAAACTGTGACTTGTCAGTTAAATGTGGTTTTTTTCAGCCAAAATAGATGCCAAGTTGCTGTGTTTGTGACTTATGGCAGAAAGAGCTAGATCAAACACTGATGAAAATATCTGCATTCACAGAAACATACATGTTAAAAAAAATATGTGTTTCTAGAAATAATTTTCCTGGTAGGAATCCTGAACCAGAGCTTTGTCGATGGTGGTTTTGTTAGTACGTAACTAACACTTGATGACATCCAGTTTACTTCCAAAGACCCCTTGATGGGAGAGGAGAACACCTAGCCTGAAGAGCTTCTGAGACTGAAAATTCAAAATCTGAATAATTTTTATCAGAACTTGAATGTGATAGTGCAGTTTGATTTATTTTACTGTCTGTAAGCCAAAAATTCTATCTTGGTTGTAGCTGGAAGACTGTTTCTCTCAAGAATAGACAGTGAATTGTTCTGCTACAGTTAGTCATCCAGGGGAGATGACACTGAAGTTCAGGGGATTCATGCAGTGTTTTACAAGAGGAATGAGTGACTGATAGAGGAAAGCAGTAAAGTTTCATTTGTAGTCCTCTCTAGAATGATTGAATTTACAATTATTGTGGAGGGGAGGTCGTTACATCACTTCAGTCAAGCAGGTTTTAGTTATATGACACCTTTCCTTTTCCTGAGCAGAAGTTTGGAGAGTTCCTTGGTTAGAGAACCGCCCTCAGCTGATGTTGTCCTTGTCATGACCTGTCCATCTGTCTCTCCCCTCCAATTCACTGAAAGAACAGTCATTCATGTCCAGCTGCTGCCAAAGGCACCAGTCTTCTGAGAAGGATGTCCTGGCAATGTTTGGGTGAAGGCACGAGGCAGGGGAGGGGAGTGTGTCCGGAATGAGTGCGGTGGTGTGTGTGCAGCTGGCTGTGCTGGGTGACAGCTCAGCTCTCATTAAACCATTGCCACCCGCCCAGCAGGGGCTGCTCTGCTCTAAGTGTTTTAATGACTCTGCAGGCTGAGGGCTGGCCTGCAGCTTCCATGGAGGATTAAAGAGAAAAGGAGTTCTGTTGCATCCATGAAAAGTATGAGGTCCAGAGTCATCTCCTGGTTTCAAAGCTAATTGAAACCACTGAGGCTGTAAATCTGCTAGCAACTGAATACACTTCTTTTGCTGCTTTATGAATGAGTTAACTTGTAACCAGAAAGGTTTTCTGATACTGTGGATTATCCCATACAGTTCTTAATCTTAAATTTATTCAGTGTGTTTACTTTTACAAACTATTTTTGGAAATTAACATTGTTTGCAAATAATCATGTATTTTTTTATTTCACTGAGAAATGGTTCTATGCTAGAGGGAGGAATATTAAATATGACATTTGCTTAGTTCCATTTACTTTTATCTTCAAAGCCATAAGAAATTTTACTAGATTCTTGTGCGTCTCATTGACATCTGTGCTTGGGAATGGAAAAAAAAATATCATATTTTTAATCAAATTTCAAACCAACTCTCAATGAGCTACATTGTAGGTAATCATTTTAGGTAAAATAGAAATTACTTTAGCTTACTACTTCTGCTGGACTCATTGGTGCTAGTGATCCTGATGTTCCACCCTAATTGATATTAATTAGAGTTGAGTATCTGGTTTGGGACTAACACAGTATGAAATTCTGAGGCGCATCAGTACTTCAGAGGTGGGGCTTGTTCTCCATTTGTTCTGTGCCTGTAACTGCCAGTGACATTAATGGGCATTCCTTGCATGGCTGAGAGGAGACAACCCCAGTGTCAACTTCACTGCTCCTCTAGTATGGTTAATCTTAAATTAAAAAAGAAGCCCTTCCCAGTTCCCCACTGTTAAATTGTGTGTGTGTGTGTGTGCATATTAAAAATACATCGCCTTGTGGAAGACACAGCTGGGTAGGTCATTCATCCAAAACGAAAATAATAAACAGAAATGAGATTTTTTTTTTTTAGTGTTATGGATGTACTATGGCTTAAAGGCTGTTGAAATGCAAGATTTAATTGTGGCACTACTTTGGGGTCATTTCATGGGTAAAGTGACATTTGGAAGACTGCCTTCTTATTGGTATGGTGACAAGAGCAATGATCGTTTCCTTGGATGTTATCTTCTGTGACTGCTTGAAGTGATCTTTTTAACTGAAATATATTCAAGTCCACTAATGTCAGTACTATATAAATAATTATTTTTATTGACTCTGAAGATTAAAATAAACAACAGACTCAGCAGTTCTCAATATTGGTATGACTAAAAAGTATTTTAATACGCAAAAATGTTTTCTATGGCATTTAAAATAAAATTACCAAACTTTGTATTGAGAGAGAGAAAAGCAGAATCTTATTTAATATTGAAATTTGGTGCCAACAGGCCAAGATAATTTAATTAGTGATGTACATAGTATATCTTGACAGCTCTGGTTTGGGAAAATTATAATATGAATATTAACAATCAAAGAGTCTCTGAAAGTATTAGTGCCATGGTGATGAGATTAGTGAATTGGCCAATACTGTAGCAGAAAGCTGGATTCCAAGGGAATTATCCTTGAATGATACCAGTTGGTGCAATTAAAAGCCACAATTCAGTTGCCATATGGAAAGTGTTAGGCATCCTTATATGGTTTCAAAGCTATGTGCCAGAGGTTAAATTGACATATGAAGAAAAGCATAAATTAAATATTTTGTGTTATGAAATTAGAAGTTGACTTTGCTTGAGCCATATGGAGGAGGTAGATGGAAGACTTGTCTGTATTTCATCAGGGCTTGTTTTATAGGTGTTTCAGATTTAATGTGGTGCACTTTTAATTTGGTATGTTGATTGGAAAGCTGAATGGCCCATGAAGTTTCTGCAAACAATCTCATTAAAGGAACTTTTTTTTGATCTCTAACAACCCTCTTTCTCCCACCCCGCTAAAGTGGAGTTATTTAGGTTGGTATTTGTAAGAAGAAAACATATAATCTGTAGTAGCTAGGTCAAGTCCTCATGTGTCTCTTGGGCTCCTGATAGTCCCTGTTGGCTTAGTGAAAACTTAATTCTTCTGAATGAGAAGGCCTTGGTTATGGAGTAAATATTCTTCTGTAATCCAGGTTGAAAAGTAACACCAATACATTATATTCTTTAATGTCTTAAATGTAAATAATGCAGTCCAGACTTCAGACTAAAACTTTAGTTATAACAAAAATGGGACATTTTTAGCATGTGATTGTTGACACATGGGAATGTTCTTTACAGCAGCATTCATTGACAGAAGGGTTTTCTGTAGGTTTTGAGATCTGCAGTGGGACCCAGGAGAGGAGCTCACTAAGTGGCTATTTGTATGCGCCCTTCAGAAGAAGATCTTAGTTGACTTTTATGGTTTCTTTTGCATTGAGTTATGAACAGAGGAAAGAGAAGTCTCTTGAGTACAGAAACTTTGTAGGAGTTAGTTTTTCCAAAGTTGGGGAAATAATTGTTCGGTGATGATATTTAAATCAGAATGGAACATTGCTCCCAGTGCTGCAGATGTTGGCCTTTATAGAAATCCTTGCAGACAGATTTTTCTACCTGAATGTCAGCATCAAACCCTGGTTGGGAAGCAAATGGTAGATGTTCAGATGCACAAAAGACTGGAAGTTGAGGGGTTTTTTTTTGTTTTGTGTTATTTTTTTTTTTTTTTTTTTGGTTTTTGTTTTTGGTTTTTTTTTTTTTGGTAATGGAACAACTTTTCTTCTTCATATACTAGTTACTTTGAATACTTGTGAGTTTTTAAACTATGTGATATTTATAGATATCTTTTTAAAGAAAGTGAGGTCAAGCTTTAGTTAAAAAAATTAATGTGAAGGAATGGTCAAATATACTTTCCCTGTGAATTTATTTAGTCATATCTGCCAACACTGGCAGCAAAACTAAGTCTGTATTTACTCCTACAGAGTAACTACAGCTATGGGGGACTGAGTTGGACTGTATTCCATTTAAGAAGTATTAACAAAGTTCCAAATGCAAAATCTTCAATGTGTCTGATTTTTGAGCCAGCAAAGCATATCTGTATTGAATATCTCATGACATTTCTGTTGCAGTGGTGGAAGGCCAGTGGTGTTAGCTGTGGTGAAAGGGATGTGCTGGCTTTTAGTGTAAGCTAAGAGAAAGGAGAAATGATTTGTGTACCTTCAACCACTGCTCCCCTGGTGTCTCTGCAAGGGGTACTGTTGTACAGGGCATTCACTCTTTGTAGGCTTCTGGATTTATTGTCATCAGGGCAATATGGCATGTATTTTGTCTTCTAACTTGAGGAATTACTTCTGAACATGTGAGTTGGAAAGTCTGGTACAGTTAGTGTATTCCAAACATACTGCTGCCATCTAACCTGATGTCCACTCTTTAATAAGGTGCTCCACTGGCTTGCCATGGGACTTGGCTTTCCAACAGGCTTGTGTCTGTAAGCAAGTGTTCAGCTGGATTCCCTAATCTCTTTCTGCTTGTGTCTCACATCACTGCCCATCACACATCAGGAATGTTGAGATTAAGTCATGCAGAGTCTAATTGTTTAAGGAAGAGACTGCTGCAGTGTCTTTTGGGGAGATCCTGTAACACATTCATTAAAAATGGCTGAGGGGGCCTCATCCATGTCTATCAGTATCTGGAGGGAGGGTGTCAAGAGGTTGGAGCCAGGCTCTGCTTGGTAATGCTAAATAACAGGAGAAGAGACAATTGGAAGAAACTGATGCACAGAGATTTCCACCAGCACATGAGGAAGAATTTCCTTCCTGTACAGTGACCAAGCGTTGGAACAGATTGTCCAAGAGGCTGTGGAGTCTTCACTGGAGAGATTCAAGAACCTTCAATCCTATGGCCTGTGCTCTGGATGGCCCTGCTGGAGCAGGAAGCTTGGACCAGATGACCCAGATGATGTGGTCCCTTCCAACCTGAACCATTCTGCAATTCTGTGGTTTGGCCTGTTGTGTATTACAGGACAGTAATTGATCCTATTGTTTTGGTCTGTAAAACTTCTGGTGGTATAAACCTTTTTGTTACTCAGAAGACCAGACAGTGGCCACAGGAGAATGAAATGCCACCAGTGCTTGAGAAGCTCCTCAGTGGCCAAGAAGAGCCCTGTAAAAATACACCTAAAGGGTCCCACCAGACACCAACCCCTCAGCAGGGGGAGCAGAAGACCCTGTGGTTCCTGGGTTCAAACCAAGGTCCCTGCCAAACAAACATGAAAAGCAGTTTTTCCTTAAACCTAGGACTATTGTTAATAAAGTTTAATACTTGTGAACAAGACTTACCAGGCAAGCAGTTTTTCTGCCTTTTGTCAGAGCTCCAATAGTTTGGTGATTTTGTCCAATAACCCTTCTCAGTCTGAGAATTCAGTGGACTCTGAAACTCATTGAGTTGACTGTGATGAGGTGTGGGTGTCTCAATTACACCCTGAAAGGGGACATCTACCAGCCTTGCTTTCAGTTTTAGTGGTTTGGATTTAAATGCAGGCTCAGTGGCTCTTGCTCCTTGTGTCATTTACAATGAGAATGCCTTGAGAATATGAGATCCTCCCTTAAATGTTCAGTTATATTTTGAACAAAATTTGCAACAGAGAACGTTTAAAGTGCCTGGAATTTTCAGCCATGTATCCTTGGACTTCTGACTAACAAATGCAGGCAGTGTATGTTGCTTTAGCTCAGAGGGGGATTGGCATGTGGTCAGAACAGTCTGTACACTGTCCATCCAGAGAAATACTTTGTATTTTGCGATTAGGGTGGAATTTAATGCATTTGGGGGCATTACCGTGGCAGCTTTAAAGGGATTAAATATATTGAGGTTCCTATTAAAGTATAACATTGTGATTCAAGATCTGTGAAAGAAAATCATGCATGGGTGTTTGATCTTGGGGTGCAGCCACACATGCTGTGAGGCATAAAATAAGGGGATAGACTCAGTAGGGAAGTGACAGAACAAAGTACAGTCTTGCAGGAGAAATGGGATTTGGGAGCAGCCTCGGATCTTTTGATCCACACTCTGATGCGAATGATGAGTGGTACGGAGGTGACAGATTTGTCTTGGGGGAGGAAGGAGAACGGTGGGTAGTGTGTCACATTGCCCTCGGAGATAGTTTGCTGTCTGATTCCCCAAAGATTTGATAGTGGTAGGTAAGGACTAAGCTGCTTCTTGTCCTATCTTAAAAATCTTTCATGCTTCCAGGACAGTTAGTTTCAAGAGAGTTGGTAAAGAGGGTAGTAGCTGTAAGGCTAAGCCTTGTGCGTTAAGTGCACAGAAAGAACAAATGCATGTTTGGGGGAGTGGGGATTTTCTCTGAGCAGAGAGTGTCCCAGTCCTGAGCTCACAGAATAACAAGCAGTCTCTGTATTGCGTAAGATGCTGCGGTTAAGACTGTATCAGTGTTTCTGTAATAAACCACTCTTTTTGAAACAATAAATAATAATTTTGCCTGTGACCTTTCCAAGTCTCTCTCTGTTCGTGTAGTGTACGTGTGTATACACTACGGGCACTCATTCCCCTGTAAAGAGAGAACATCACAGCCTAGCAAACAGAATATCTGTCATTCCAGCTGAGCAAAGGTCTAAGGCAATAACCCAAAATATCCTGGAAGAAATTCTAAAAAGCATTGAAGAAATCAATCGTCTGATCCTAGAGGAAGGTCTTTGATGTAATCCTGGTAAGTTTATACTGGGAGCCTGCCTATTTATGGTCAGCCATAGACTTTCTATATGAAAAGTGGATCAAATAATTTTATAAGCTCCTGCTGTAAAAAAAGATGGTTGATAATTTTCTAAAGCGTACACACTGTTTAAATGTAGATTGTGGCTTTTAGCAGAAGGCCAGGTGGGGAGGAAAGGCTTTTCAAAACAAGTACCTACAGGAAAATAAATAATACTTTGATATTTTTTCCCATGGAAAAACTGTGCCTCATTTAGCCATCCCGAATATTTAATTTTATTTTGAGGATAAGCTTCATAGGTTATCTCAGTTAAAGCCACTTTTATTTACGCAAAAGTTATGTGCGAGGTCTTGTTCTTGATGTGGATATATATGTAAAAGGAGTTTTTTCAAATATAAATAAATTACATTTAAATGTATATTTTTAACTAACTCAGTGCAGTTAGGTAAGACCATTTCTATAATTTTTTAAAATTCTATGTTATTTCTGTAATGCTTTAATGCAAATGTCCTGCTGTAATAGAGAAGCTTCTCATTGGTTTCAGTGGTTTTGTATTGGGTTCTCTGCCACATCAGTGGAAGACGAGGGAAGGTTCAAGAGACTAATATTCTTTTAATCTGGCAGCTACATTTCTGGTGTACTGGCAGTGTATTTTCCCCTGCAGATGCAGTTTATCTGATTATTTTATGACAGGTTCACAAAAGTTTTTCCCAGCTGTACTGCCACTTAAATTCCCATTTGTAATTAGCAATGTAATTTTCCAGATAGGTTTAAAAAGCATGTTTGAAAGAGGCTATTCCCACAGCACTGCTTAATACCCATTAAAATGCCACATTTTTATTGTATGAAGGTGTTTTTTTATCTAATTAGGTTGGTTTGTTGAAGTATTGAACCACAGTCTCATTCTTTTTTTTTCCTCTACTCTAAGGGTGTTTTCAATCATTTATTTATGAGTAATAAGAAGCACACAAAATCTTTAACTCTGGACTAATGCACAGCATAAAGAGGTAAATGAGATCTCTTCTTGTGTAAGCTATTGTAAAGGGCTTTATTTTGCTCTCGGTCTGCAACGTGGTGATGTGTAACAGAAAAGAAAGAAAACAACCCAGCATTTGGAAAGGAAGTATTGTATTCACTGATGCTATATATATATATATTCACTGGAATTTGGTCATCAGCCTTACCATGGCACTCCTTTCCAGATGGGTGTTTGATTTCTTTTTTTTTAAAATGCCATTTAGGAAAAAAAACAACCCAAAAATATTGTGAGAACTCTATGCTGAAATTCAAAAGGCATGTTGAAGTAGCTCTGAGAGTGTCCTTGGACATTTGCTGTTATCCAGGAGGGACTAGCTTGACTGCAGCATGCAGGTGCTGCTTTGCTTATTCTTTAAACATACACGTGCTGTTCAAATACAGAACAGACCTCTGCTAAAACAATCTGTCCTTAATCTATGGCCACCTCTGGTTTTCCACATTTTGGAAAGGCAGAGACCAAAGGCCCTGCAGTGGGAAGCCCCCTAGATTTGTCAGTAATTGAATAACAGACAATGGGTAGTGTCCTGTGGGAGAAGCAGAAAGGCTGTGGGGTCCCTTATTAGCTCTGCAAGAGTAATCTGACCCTGCTCATGTGTTTCTGATGGCAGCACTGGCAGTGCTGGCTCCTCAAAAATGAGGGGAATTTCACCACCACTGGGGAAAGTAGGAAAGCTTGTCAAACACAGAAGAGCAGAACTGTTAGACGAGAAAAATGCTGATGATGGGCCTTTAGGGGTATGTTTTAAGAAAGGAAGGAGTCCTGGCCTAGTGTACAGTCTGAGTGTCTCCTAACCCTATCCAAGAGCAGGGTGAGGCTTGTTCCTTCCACATTCTGAACTGACATAGGCTCTAGTCAAGATTGTCTGCTGTTGCACATCTGTTCCAATATCAGCAGCATGAGGATTGTGTAGCCATTGCTGCATTCCGACTCTTCTGAGAGGTGCTCCAGCCTGAGAGAGCTGCCAGCTCTGGGGGTGGAAGTGCTTTCAACTGGGCTGGCTCAGCACACTGGTGCTAGTGAGCTGGGTGGAGGGAGCTAACTTTCCTAGAAAAGTCTTCTGATGTTCAGTTCTCTCTGTGTGTAAGTGGGAGAGGGTAAAAACCCCTTGTGTTACCTGGACTTAGCCATCCACAGCCAAGGATCTTCCTTCTCCTGCCGAGGGTGAGGAGCGCTGTTGTGTGTCATGCCTGGCTGCATTCCAAGCTCTGTTGTGCCTCGTGCACAGCTTTGCGTGGCGCTTCTTGCAGGGTGCTGCCGTCCCTCTGTCAGCACTGCTGTGGCCAGGGAGAGTGGCCTTTCTTCTGCTGACCAAGGTCTGCTTGGGGCCGGGGTTCCCCAAACTTGCCATGTCTGCTGGATCCGCCTGCCTGTTGTACAGAGAGGGACATGGTACGTGCTTTGCCTCGCACTTTAGTGACTGTGCTGCTGATAGGAGAGGTTTTGGAGTGAGTGATCTGGGTGGAATATAAAGGGTTACGTTGTTGAAGTTACCCAGGCGCCAATCCACTGGCACACCGCAGGTGATCTCGAGTGAATGTTGTTTAAAGCGCCTGTCCCACGGTTTCACAAATGTGCTCTGACCAGAGGATGTTTTTCTAACTTCAAAGGGCTTCTCAGGCTGGCTCGGTGCCTCACAGACTGAGTCCACAGTTCCTCTCTGCTCATGATGTGTTCTAACCATGTGTGATTTTTTTTGTGTATGTGATGTTTTCTTAAAGAGGCATTGACCTGTGTTCAAGTGAAACTTGCTCTTAAGCTTGTAAACACAAACTTGTCATGTGGGCAGTTTTCATCTTAACTTGATGTGTGTATTTTTTTTTTTTTAAGAGCAAGAATAGATATCAAAAGGAGGGATAATTTATAGGGAAAAAAAAAAAGAAATAAACTTACAGCAGCCTTTGAGTTGCACCATCCAGAGTCCTTTCCTTGAAGATCAAAGTGTGTGTCCTTTGCTGGCCATAAGGAGAAGAGCGTGTTCCCACCTCGGCACTGGGAGCGCGACAGGGGTGCTTTGTCCCAAATGTGCCTCTGCACAAGGGGAGTGCAAGGGGGCAAAGCAAGGCAAAGAGGAGTGGAAAGCAGAAAGAACCTAGGACACTTGTGAGTGACCTGATTTTTTTTCTTTTCTTTTCTTCTCTCCTTCTTTAACAATGTTATATTAAATTAAACTTTTAGGAACACGTTTGTATGTTTTAAAATATTTAAGGTTTCTTTTTCTTCTGTAGTACTTTGTAGTGTAGTTTATTTGAGGGGGACTGCATTTACTTTTTAACAGTGAGAATTAGAAATGTCTGAGATTTTGTATGCCAAATCCTTTTACTGTTGAAATTCAGTAACTGTTAATTCTGCTGAGAGCAGGATTAGGCTCTGAAGTATCTTCTGAGGTACTCTGCTACATTAGCTGTGGTTTTGGATCTGGGAAAGTTTAGTGTTCACTAAGTTGCACTGGTGGACACTATTTTTTGCAATGTTTTTTGTATTTAGTAAGGCTGGAAGAAGTAGGCTAGTGGAGGTTTTAATGTAACAATTCTTATTTGACTGTTACTGCTATTATGGATGGGTTTGAGTTTATTAAAAAAACACCCAACAAAACACAGCAGCAAAACCAACCCTTTCTTCAAAGAAACCAATACCTTGTAAGCCAGACCATAATACTTTCTGTTTGGCAAGGGATTAAGAAGTATCATCTGCTGTGGGAGTAAAACATCACACTGTGAATGGCATGCCGTGAACAATATGTCTCAGCTGTGCAATGAAGTTTTGCTCCTCTGAGTAACAGAACTGCAAACTAGCACTTAATAATTAATCCAGCTTTCAGATGCAGCTTGATCCCAAAGTCCTCATCCGGATGAAATCCTGGAGAAGTTAGTGATGCCTAGGACCTAAGCCCTAGCAGCAAATAACCTGTGCTGCCCTGCCATCCCATGGTTATCAACAGGAACCATCCCACCACGTTTATTTTGGCTGGTTTTAAAGCAGGTGGCCAGAATGAGTTCCTAGTTTCAAAGTCACAGCTGCTGCTTTGAAATTGTGTAAGAAGGGCTTTGGTTTCTTAACACAAAATAACTGAGCTGCTGTTTAGTATTAGAGCATCATTATTCTGGGAAATGCTCTCTTCGTTTTAAAAATATCTTCCCTATGGAAGTTGAAAGTTTATACCTTACGATTCTAAGGTCAAAGGGCTGAAATGGTTCCTTGTTTGACTGATTGTAAATACTTAAGAATTTCTCAGTGACTTGAAATGAGTGGAATCTGGAGGTAGTATTGAAATGGATAGTATTAGAAACAGAATCACTGCAGTGATCTCTTGTTTGTTGGCATTAAGTAAATCAGGGGGAGAACTGTTTTGGGCAACTATAGTTTGAAATTCTTCTCCTTTAACTGGATGTCTTTGTGGAGTTATCCCCAAAATATTATGTTTATCAGTAAATCAATTAAAAGATCAAATGGACTTTACACCATCATACTAACAATGCTGTGATTAAGTAGAAGGAAATGTTCCATTACAAATCCCCATTTTGTCTCCTTGTAAAAACTTGTTTTAAAATGAGCCATCTTGGGTGACTTTTTCAGTAGCGTCAGCAACAGTGTCAGCAGAATGGTGAATTTGTGTCGCTGGAAGTATAAAGAGAATTCATGAAGGAGTTTGTGTTAAGCATAGTTTTCTTTTTATAAAAAAGGATTCTATTCACAGTGGTTTTTTTTCTTCTTTTGTATTCCTTGCCACCTTATGATATTATAATGTTTTTTGCCTACTTTCAAAATTTCATAGATATATATTTATAAAAAATATATGTCATGTAAGCCTTTTTCTGGCGTAAGAAAAAGTACATTTTATGCAAGGTACACAGCATGGGGCTTTCTGGGCCTTCAATCTCATTTGATCCTGTCTCACAAGAAATGCATCAAACAGGAATGAGCAAAATGCAGTCCCCTCAGACTGGGTGAAAATATTCTGCTAAGAAGGAAGACAAGAGAGGGCTGGGGAGAGGAAAGGCTTGACCTCTGCTTTGAAAGGAGCCCTGAAACAAGCAAGTGGACAGAGGAGGGAGTGCATCTTCATCTGATCTAGGCAGGCTTGGTAAAGGATGGAAAGGGCAAAATTAGGGCATTGAGAACACAGTCAAAGAAATTAGTCCAGTTTGCATGCATACAGTATAACAAAGTCATTGACTTGGTTTTTAAAGGGAAGAGGTGAGAATGGGCACATCAGAAGTACACACAGTACAGCTGGGATATCTGGGCTGTGCCCTTAATCCTTTTTGCTTCAATCATGAAATATTTTTTGTTTGTATTTGCATCTTGTGACTGAAATTTCTAGTAGCTCAGTCCGCTGAGAACACTTGAGTGTTGCTGCACTTTTTACATTTATCCATTTGCAGGTGGTGCTGGGCCGTGCTTTATATTCAAGCTTTTGTGGCAGAACGATCCCTCCAAGGTTGAAGCTGCCTGTGGTGCAGACACAGGCTCTGATATCAGGGTGAGCCTCTCCTAACTGGGCTGCTGATGCTGCCCCTTGGGTCTCTGCTTTGTGCTTGGGATTTTCATGGGTAGGATGTCAGCCCTGTGGTACTTAAGGAGATGGGGTAATAGGTTAAACACAGCTCTCTTAAGCTCTCTGGATCACAAGGTAGGTAGGCTTTGAAGTCATCTGAGATTAGCAGACTGGTCTGGCAGCTGGGATGGGAAGCTGGGAGGTGTTTGTGATGTGGGTGGCCAGGGATGGATAGCCACTCCTGTGTGCTACCTGGTCTCTGAAACTCTGAATTTATGTTTAACAGTGAGATCCAGGAGCCATGCATTCTAGTCCAGATCCTATTTTCTAAAGTTGTTCTTATCTTCACAAAAAGCCAAAATAGCTGAACGCTTGCCACTCATTTAGTCTCATTTGTCTTCTCTTACAACCTACTGGTTTTATCCATTTTTTTCTCACTTCCCCATCAGAGAAATATTGCTGTACTCTTAGTTCATTGCTATGTTTTTATGAACAAGCCAGGTATTTATCGCCTACTTTCCTGAGCAAAGTAAGAATGAAAAAGAATGTTTCAATTCTCCTTGAAGTTTATATAATCTCCCCTTGCAAAATAGCCCAACCTCTTACATTGTTTCTTTTGATCTACAGTAATCTTCCTAAAATGTTTCAGAAAGGGGCCTTTCTGAACTGTCCAGCTCTTGTTACAATCCAGTGGCTCAAGAAGTCTAATTCTAAAAGGTTTGTATTAATCAAAGCAGTTCTGACAGAGACAGAAAAGACATTTTACTTCTTCCTCATCCTGAGGAGACTTTGGACAAGGCTGTAGAAGGTGGTGACAGGGACATGTCTCTCATGTATGAGCTGAATCTGCAGTCGTATCCAGGGATATGTGATTCAAGTGATGTGGACTTCCTGCTTTTTGCTGTACCTTGCTCTTGGTGATACCTACAAAGATTAATGAGAACATAGAGTGTACAGCTGGCATGTGTGTAAATCATAATGGTTATGCAATACAGCATGAGGAGAATGCCAGACTTTCACTACGGTTGCTAAATGAAATGGACTGCACAGACATAACTAAATTGGGAAGGGAAAGGTTTGCTCAAAGTTTGACTGAAGACAAGCTCTGATGCACTCCTTAGACTGGGAGCTTTGCAAGGAGATGAAGTTTTTCTGGTGATGCTTGAATAATGAAATTGCCCTCTCTTGAAGGTTATTCTCTGGAGCAGCAGAGTTTGTGCATGAGTGAAATGCATATCAAAATGTTTACACAGAGCTGAAGTGGGGTGGTGAGTCAAAGCAGTAGGCTTTTCTTTGCACCGTCTTTGTAATGGAGAGCCTTATAATGAGAGTGAACTGTGCCTCTGATTCCAGCGGGCCTTTGTGCGATCTGGAGCACAAAGTGGAGCAGGTTTCCAGGTTAATTATCACCTCTTCCCCCGTCCTTTGGTGCTCTCTGTGATGCATCACCCACGGTCATGTTTAGAAAGGGTGACTGATGGTTACTGATGGATACTCCCAAGCCTTTTAGTCGGTGCTGCTAAATTCTCTGCTGCGAATGCAATTTGTTCTTTTAAACAATAGACAGCACAGCTAAATATATGGTGCTGGAGAGGCACTTATTGTCCTGTCAGCCTGCAGCAGTGAGCACACCCCCAGAGCTGCATGTTGCAGCCAGGCACATCCCAGTCTGTGGCTTCCCTGCTCCCCACTCCTTGGAAATATGAAGAGAATTCAGGAATATTCTGCCTGTCTAAAGAGGGTTTTATGGCATCTCAATCATTATTATTATGTATTTAAGGATGATTTCTCTGAATATTGAATCGTAAGGATGGTTTTAATCTAGCAGCTCTGTGGTTTTGGAGAATTTGATCAGTCTGGCTGGAATCAGAGTACTTTAGTCTGTGTGTTGGGCATTTATTGTTGTTTTCAGGGTTTTTCCCCCTCTCTCTTTGGACACTGGAAGCTTTATTTGTCACCCATTGCCCACAGATCAAACTTTCTCAGTGCTTCTTCCTTTCTTTCCCAGTTCCTCAGGCCTCAAAATGTGTTAGATACTTATATTTTTACAACTATTGCTTTTCCCTTAGCTTGATTTAAATGCTACACTCTTCAGAAGCCACACAGTGGTCCAACTGTCATGGTGTACATTTGGTGTGGAATGCCTGGAATCCTTTGCAATCAGGTATTGTCTAGCACACCAAACTAAGATTTGAGGCAAGTACACACCATATCTACTGAATAACCACACCTTGCTATACCATAGCCACTGTACAGATGGCTAACAAAAACCATGTGTAATGTATACATATTTTTGGAGCTTAAAGAATTTCTGCCCAAATCTCCTTCTTCCTTACTTGCCTGGTGGTGAGTGGAAAGACAGTGGAGCATAGCCCAGCCCATGAGCAGAGCCATTTCGGGAAGAGGACAGTGCAGAGGCAGTGCTTGCCGCCTTACTTGAGGCAGAGTGGAAATTGGAAAGGAAACTGTGATTCAGTGAATCAGTCATCTCTCAGACAGCTCCAGGGCCATGCAGCTCTCAGCTGCTGCCTTGCTTACAGTGGATTATAGGGTCATAATACGGCCCACTATGCTGAAGCAGAAAAGCAGTAAATTCATCCTCAGGACCTGCTTTATGTTGTCTAGAAATGAGGAATTCCTCTGTAAGAATGTAATACTTTTTATCCAACTTCCCAATTCCCATGCTTCAGCAGTATATTTATATTCAATGCTGTGAATAGAGGAAGGCCAAGAAACTTGTATAAAGGATACCCTTTGCAGGCAGTGATGTGTGAAATGTAGCATCCTATAAAGTTAGCAGGGAATAAGGTGTATGACCATGTGAGCAAGGGAGGCATCCCATCAGGAAATATGTCTGTTTCTGTGTAGCCACTAAAGCAGTAGTATCTGCAGACTTTGAATTAAAGGCTTGGACAGCTAAACAAAGCTAATCCCCGAAGATGTACTATTGAACTCATTTCCTGTGTATGGAAAAAATATTGTAGAAGTTTTGAAAAGCATTTTCCAGCCATTGTTAAGAGAGGAGTTGCGGTGTGAGCTGTAAAAATCAGATCTGCATTCAGACTTTCACCATACTTGTGGTTTTTGGTTTGAGCCTGTGTCTAGTTAGCAGGGATCTAAATGTTAAAATTCATCCATGTGGCTTGAGAGATGTTCTCTTCTAGTAGTGTAAGTCTCACTTTTTCAGCATGTCTTTGTTTTAAGAAGGTTCTGACTCCAGCAGAAAGAAATCTTTTCTTTTACTGGGTAGATTCTGAATATTCATGCAAAGGACAACTTCACTAGGTCTAGTAGAGCTGAAAGTGTACCATTAATTGTCTATTAAAAATAATGCTTGTCTTGTATATTCTCTTGAAGTGAAAATTTTTAAGTTCTTACAGAGAAGAATGTCCTATCATACCATCTTTTTAGGAAAGCTTTTCTTTCTTTGTTTCAGTTTGACAGCCTGATATATTTCATTACTCACGTAATTGAAATTAATTGTTTGATGGTAAAAGGTTAAACTAAACATATGAATAAACATTAATGTCCTTGGTTTTGGAGAACTTTAAATGGGGAAGAGGAACATTAGGAAACTCTCACACGGGGTTAAAGATGCGTGCTCAGATCTGTTAAGCTGGGTCTGACTCAGCAGTGTGTTTGTAAAGTGGGAGGTTAGGGCTCTAAATCTGAATTCTCTTCAGAAAAGATAATTTAGGAATGGCAGTGAGAATCACTTATCCAGAAGTGAACAGGATAAATCATCTGGGCACAGAACATGCTTTTTCCCCTGGGCTGTCACCCATTGTATCTGTGGTCTGGTGTGTGACACTTAATGTAATTTCCGACTGGCGTCGCTCTGAGCAGAGGCTGATAATGTGTGAACACGTGTGATGGTGCTGGGATGGTGGAAACAGAGTCCATGGGACACCGCAGGGTGTCTGCTTTCAAAAGGGGTTTAGTGCTGACTTCCATGGAGTCAGGCTCTGGCTGTTATAATTGTGTGGCAGAGAATGTTACAGAACCAACGACCTCAAATGCTTGGCACTTTGTTGTAAATTTAATCTATTTACATATTTCCTGTGCTACTGTACAAACAATCCAGTGGGCAGAGTCCTGAAACCATTTTCTCAGGCCAAGTTCCAATTGATACCAAAGAGGTCAGAATTGAAAGGAATCACTTGTTTAGAAGCATTTGAATGTGACCTTTAGAGAAAATAATTTTTCTTCTTCTGACTTTTTGCACTCCTCATTAGGGAATTATTGAGAATCAGTAGGAAATTTCAATGAGTGTGGGCTGCAGCCTTGGCTGAGTTGTTACTTGCTGCTCCTTTTGGAGTATGGCAGGGGACATCACTTCTGAAAGTAGCATGGATCCAAAGTATTGTTACTCTTCCCTCCCCCTCGTCCCTTGTTGAGTTTGCAAATGCCCTATTAGAGCGGTGGGTACCTGTGTGTGGGGAGCTCAGGTGTATTGCAGGGTGGATGCTGAGGATCCCAAGTCTGGTTGTGTGCACAGGCAGTGTGCAATCTCTGATTGTCTGCCACCAGTGTCATATCTTTTTGTTCCCAGAAAAAAACCCAAACCAAAAAGATAATGGGCAAGCTTGAAGAAGTTCACAGAAGAGCTAAGGGTGGTTGAACCAGAAGATTGAAAGAGAAAATTATTTACTGCTTGTTTATGTAGGGAAGCTGATAAAACCCTTTGTTATAGACATGGAATGAAAGAATAAAAAATGCTTTAATTTATCAGTAATTAATGTGCTTACTTGTGCAGACTTATTGTGATACAGAGTGTTTGCAGAGCAGCTATTCTGGAATAGCTATTGCAGTCTTTTTCCATATGTAAACATGCCAGTAAATACTGAAGTAAAGGCTGAATGAGAATTTAGTCTCTATTGTTTGATGCCTAAAAGAAAGGTTACTCAGATCTGTGAACGAGAATGACAAGGAATAACAGTGGGACTTGGGAAAAACTGTATGTAGAGACATGGCAGTAGCAGTCTGTTTGACTGTGTAATAATTATTGGAAAGTGGTGTAGGTTTTAGTTCCACTCAGAATTGTTAAAGCTGCAGTTTACATCTCGTAACTTACTCAAGTATGTAATGGAAAAGAGTCTTCAAAGTTGAGTTCATTGAACTCTGTCCATTTCTCTTTCTTATACTGAAAATATAGAATAATTGTGTGTATCTATGCCAGCAAAATTGAGATATATGGGATTTTTCTCTCTTTCAGTGAATATCTTTTACATGATGCCATTTGACATAGAAGTGGTATTACTTTAAGCATGGCTTTAGCAGTTTATGCTGACAGCAGTTAGTTATAACTCAGAGCTCTGTCCATAGAGATTAATGATCCTTGAAATAATAAATATATTGGAAATGCCAACTCTGGAAGTTGTTTTCAGTTCATAAATAGAATTGTTTGTGTAAGAGCAGATATCTTCGCCTGCTATTTCCTATAATAGAGCGGTAAGGTTTCAGTATCTCAAAGGTGCTATTGGAGAGAAAAGATCCCTTCATGAGGAATATATGTGTTGGGAAGGGCAGGAAGAGGGTGATGACAAGCCATTTTGCAGTATCACATTTGCTTATGGCTTATGGGGAGTGCTGCAAAGAGCTTGAAGCTTTTAACACATCTAAGAATTGTTGACTTTTATTCTGGTTGCCATCATTCAGTAGGCAGAAAACAGCTCAGCAGGCACAGGGACCAACACCTTGGCTTTTGTGGGTGGGCATTGTTTCGTGGGAGAACCAGTAACTTAAAAATAAGTCAGTTACAGTATAGTCCTAACAGTAAATTAATCATGACATTAAGAGGGAGTGTATGCATAGACATTACTTCACAGAGTTGTCATAAATTCTGCTCTTGCCATATTTTAATTTCCAAGGCTTTTGAATCTCAGACAAGGTGCTATAGATGTAGTTATTAAATTCTGCAGAAATATTTTTATTGGGTAAGACATTGCTTGATGATGTAGCTGTGAAAGGCAAATTCAGAGACTAGCAAAAGGTCCTTTATCCATGTATTTAGGAGGAAAAATACCATTTTGTAACACTCACTTATTATTGAAGTACTTACTTTAAATTTGCTTTCTTTTTTGTGAATGTATAGGTATATATGTAGTCACAGTCTTGACAATGTGGGGTTTATTCTGTTTGTTACTGGGCCATCAATTACATTGTCACCAGTAACACACAAGTGAAAACACATCTTTGGAAATAGTGATTTCTACTCTTGTGGTGCAGAATACACTTCTGACTACGGAGCCACCTGAGGAGATGCTGCCCTTTCCCAGCTTTTTGAATGCTCTTGAGAGGAGACATTAGAAAGAAAATGTTTAAAAGTTTACACAGTGTATTTCTTTCAGTGCAGAAGTGAGTGTAGGTGGAGGCTGAGTTAGACTAAATATTGCTGAGGAAACAGTATCTAGTTCCCTGCTTTTCCAAGGTTTTCCTTAGTGTGCCTTGAAAGGGAAAGCCATGCCCTGCACCCTTCTGCACCAAAACGTGTGTTGCTGATTATTTGGTTTCTCCCAGGGACTGTTTTTTGGGTGGTGGTTTGCCATGCCCTTTAAACCCATAGGGACAACCAGTGTCAGGAGGAGTTTAAAATAGCTTGTGTGCACTGAAGATGTTGGGTGACGAGGCAAAGAATGGAATGGCAGTGCTGGGAGAGTTAAACCCCCTCTCATTCCCTCTTATCCGTGTGCCTGGTTGGGGTGGAGATCTCAGGATCAAGTGCTTTGGAGGCTGATACGGGAGTTTGGTTGTGGTCTTGGGGCAGATGGTCTCTGCACAAGTGAGGTGGTGGACACACCAATAACTGGCTGCTCCAGTTCTGTCTGCATTTCCCTCTACCCACAGTAAATACAAGGTAATTTGAAGCAGCTTATGCCTTGATTTACCCCAGAAGTGCTGACACGAGCTATTACTGTAGAATACCTACCATATAGCCATATTCTCAGATGTCCCAATGTTGAGAAACTATCCAGAAGCACATTGTTGAGGTTCATCCAGTAAAATTCCATAGCTTAGTCATTTTGCTCCATAAACCATGACAGCAGAACTGTATCAGATGGCAACGTCCTAGCTTCTAGATTCAAACAAAATTTAAGAGTTACTTTGAGTTTAATTTGATGCAATAATAATTTATATAGTGTAAACACACTAGACATTCCTGTTGCTGGAATTAATCAGGCAAGTCTTGTAAGTGAAATTCTCCTCTTCATCTTTCCTTTAAGAGCACAAGCCCGCTCGTGGTTCCTATTTCACAGCACTGGTTAAAGTCCTTTGCCACAGAGCAGGTGTAAGCACTGTCCTGCCCTGCCAGCACACCTCAGCCACAGCCTGGAGAGCCAGGGCTTGTCCTGTCTGCTCAAAGTGCCAGTGCTGTGCTGCAGGCACTTCACAGAAGCTGGAAGGGAAATCCCTGCTTCATTCAGCTTTGGCCACCTGTTGGATTATAGCTTTCAGCCACCCTTAGACTGGGCTGAATTTGGAACAGCAGCCTGTTCTTGAAAGACACCATTTTCCTTTCTGATCTGCTGAGCCAGCTTGTCCTCCAGAAGCATTTGAAAAAACCTGAGGGGCGGGTAAGAACATGAAATTTTCCTCCTGCTTCAAATGCATTTGCCTGCCACTCGTTCTCACACAAGCTGTTTAAGTCTTCAGTTAACTGCTCAGTCTATAGTTCTCAGGTGCCATTTGGCTTCAATGTCTGTGTAAAGATTTTAGAAATTAGAGATTATTTGGAAGGGGACAAAACTCTGTAAGCCCCTTCCTGAAGCAGGCAAAGCATTTCCTTCCTTGTGAGGAGCAAGTGCATGTTCAGAGAGCCAGCTTTGTTCCTGCTCTTGACCCGCACAGCTCAGGACACTTCTGCCAAGAGTTTTACTTGCACTTATGTTAGTGGAAATATTCCTGATAAGAAGGAGTTGTTGTTGAAATCTTGTGGCTTCAACTGTGAAGGATTTTAATTATTTTTTTCTTTTTGCATAGAGACGACTGATGCATTTGTTGTTACATAAAAATGTGAGTGAAGGTTTATCTTTTCCTTTGAGATGTATGGCACTAGCTCTGGAATTGCTTCCAAGTTTACAAAATGAATCTGTGGTTTAGACCTCTCTGATAAACATTTTTTGTTGTTGTTGCAAAGTTGGATCAGATTTTTGTTGTCATAATGGTTGGTGCTCTTGGCAGCTTGCATTTTAAATAATTAGGAGATAAAATTGGACTGTGCTGGAAATCCAGCATGTCTGGTATTTTCTTGCTTTACTTAGTGATGTTTTTAATCCCCCTTTTAACTTTGAAGACTAATGTAAGGCAGTTAAAAACTGAGGGTTGATAATTTTTTTGTCATTTCTGAAACCTAGATCCAAGCCAGCTTCTCTTGCAATATTTCAGCCCCAACCTCCCAGGATACTTTGAGATAAATCAGTGTCTTTATCAAAAGCAGTAGGCCTTTTGTGGTGGTAGCAGTGTAACATTAAATATTCATTCTAATTTGCAGAGTTGAGACAATTATTCTGAGATTCCCAATAAAGTTTACTTTGGAATCTAAAGCTTTTAAAATATGCTACTTGGTTAATTTCAATTATCTGTAGCCAACGATAGAGTTTAATTCTCAGATGCATCAGAATTGAGATGTTTTGAAAAGCATACATTGAGGTGTTGAAGGTTTTTCTGGCTTGTTTCTTTTTTTCTCCTTCTAACCCTTTTTTTTCTGTTGCCCATAGTGCCATGGGAATGATGAGGAAGGAAGAAAAAGATAAGCCTAAATTGGGAAACAAGCTTCCACCTTAAAGAATCGTTGCTGTGTGGAAAGTATATGTTGAAAATGTCCTATAGAATTCTGAATCCAATCACATTCAGGAAAAGAATGCTCACTTGCAGTATTGTTCTGTACCTTTTAGGAGCTGTTGGTTCCACTGCTGGCCTACAAGTGGGTTCATTTTAGCAGCTGGAGAAATAATTCTCTGTATCATGAGCATCACATTCTTAAAATAACAAACAAAACCCAACAAATTTGGTCTAACTGACCATAATTTCACAAATATACTCTGCATTCAACAGAGGATTAACCAGACAAAAGTTGTATGATGTAGCTTAGGCTGTATCTGCTGTATCCAGGCTTGGGAAAGGAAGTGCATTTCGGAATTAAGAAATACACACTGCAAGCATCAGAGTGAAACTCATATGCAGATTTTTTTTTTTTTAATGATTGTCTTGATTTTACTGAGTAACTTCTTTAGCCAAGAAAAATCATGTGAGGAAGAAGAACTAGAAGCTAGTTACATGGCTGCAAATACTTCCAAGAAAACATTTTTTGTTAACAGTCTACCAAATATGCCACAGGAGGACAGTTGTGGCACCTGCTCTTATTTCAAATTCCTGTAGTCATCTTCAAACAGAAAGCACTGAAATTGAGGGACTTTGAATTCAACTTGTTTCCTTTGTAGTAATGGTCCCTCAAGTATAGAATTGAACATGGCACCTTGCTCTTGTCTGAGCTGAGCCTGTTCAGAGGATAAATTGACTACTCAATCTGCTTTCTTTCAGAGGGTCTAAATCCACTTTATTGTTTTTACAGTTGATTTTCTGTAAAGATTAGGCTTCTCAATTTTTTCCTCTGGGCAGCATATGCATGGGCAACTGGCAGAGCAATTTTGTTCTGCTGCTGGTGGTCTTAATTAATTATGTGTAGATTAATTCATTGATCCATTTGTGGATGCAGTGTTTGGGAAAGTAAGTGGGAGCATTGTGAGCCAAGAGTTGGGGCACTTTCTCAAATATGAGTAAGAAAACATATTCTAGCTGGTATTCTCGGAGCAAATGGGCTCCCTCATCATGTTTCCTGTGCTTAGAAATACACAGTGTTTAATGGTGAAAATAGACGCTTAACAACACCCCACTGAAGTTTGAATGGTAAAACTATATACATAAAATCAAGCTGTTTCTTTGTGGAATGTGACTTATGGAGTGGAACACCCAAGTTTTCAACTTCCTCCTTCAAAATTTATGGAAGCCTTAGAAACTTTACTTTTTTTTTTTTTTTTTCCCTTTTTTTGGTCTCCTGTTTTTAATATGTTCGAATCTGTCTCAAGATTTAACTTTTTTTTTTTTTTTTAAACACATATTACAAAGTATGTTTCACAACTTGATTTAATGTAGCTTCCATGTGTCTTGAATACAATAGTAACTTCTGAAACCAATATTTCTTTAGAGAGCAGTAAAGTTGTTTCTTCATGACACCAGTAAGTAGTTTTCTTGCCAAGAAGTATATTGTAAGATTTATTAGACTCTCCATTGCCCTCCCCCAAGTAACCCAGATTTTAGCTTCAAGTAAAGCAAACATGTTCAAAAAGTGCTCTTTAACTTTAGGCTAGGCGGATACAAAATAAAATCCTCCAGGGGTACATTACAACTAAAAGATTCACAAGCCCTCCAGGGGGTTTAACTTTTTAAGCAGGCATTTCACAAGTATTTGTTGCCTAAACCATTATATGCTCCAGGCTGGGGTTCTTGCAGAATTTTATTTTCTAAAAAAATATTTTTTAAAAATATAAGACATTTAGTAATAAATGTATTTTTGTGAAAAATTAATATCTCATCTTTGCTTAGAAGTGATGTTATGTTCTGTTCTTCAAAGCATGTGTTTGCTTCATTTAATATTTAATATCAAATTTCTTGGACTGTCATTTTAGTCCACTCAGTATCTTGAGGTGCTGCTGAATGGAAATGGGGATCATCCATTCCAGCTTACTCCTTTCACTCATTTTTCAAAATCAATTGCTTTTGGTCTACTGCAACTCCATCTGTGGCAGTTGGAAAAACAGGTTTTGGAGGCTGCAAAAGTCAAATGACAGCCATTTATATGTTGCTCTTGCATAATTGAATAGACCAGATGGGCACAAGTGCCTTGAGAAAGAGAATATCAGAGAGGACATGGGGAGCCCTTCAGCTCTAGGAGATCTGGCCTCTCTTTCTGTATCTTCCAGAAACTTCCTCGTAAGCTTGGGCAAGTCTTGTTCCTGTAATTTACTTGTTCATCCTTCCCACAAAGATAATGATCCTTTCTTTGTTTCTTTCCATTTCTAACTCCTGGGGCAGAGCCCCTCTATTCCAGTGCTGTAATGTGCAAACCAGTTTTGACAGTTTTGTTGGGACCTCCAAGTGCTACTGAAGTGCAAATGACAAAGAAGTTTATGAAGAATGGAAAGAAAGTAATGCAAGACGCAGAAGGAGTCCTTTTAAGATTGTATCAGAAAGCAATATAAGAAGTTTAATCCAACCTCGAGTCTTCCAGAAGTGAATGAGGAGCTGTAATTCAAAGAGATTTTGGAATAGAAGCCCTTGAGTATTATAGGCTAGCAAGTGACAAGAAGATGTAGGAAAAGGAGTCTTGATTATCTTTTTAGACAACTTGTTAACTGAACTGTTGCATTTAAATCAGAACGATGATCAGCTCGAAGTCGAAAGACGAATAGGAGCACTTGCAAGGAGGGAAATGATGTCTGTCAGAACAGTGATATTCAAATCATCAGACATGAAGGATAAAGACAGAATACCAAAAGCTTCAGAAAAACAGAAAAGGAATATAAATCCCAGCAAATTTCTTTCTTTCCAGATCAGAGGCCCTTACAGAAGGAAAGGGAGAGCCCTGATACCTGTAAGAATGTCTTCTTGAAAGAGGGGCTGAGGCCGATGTATTGTGTGCATCAGAGCTGAGAGTCCTAAGAGAAGGGTTTAGCTCTGTGATAGACTGGCAGAGTGGTGGGCAGGCACTCATCTCGTATCCAGAGGTATTCTGAGGTCCAAATGGAGGAGAATAATCGCTAGACATTCCTGAAGTGAAATAGTACTTATCTTGAGACTTAAGTGTTGGCAAGGCATTTGATAACACAAACTCTAAAGTGATCACTCCCTGTACCTCCATTTCCCAGAAAAGCCCAATTCTGCCTGGTTTGTGCAGGGACATCCCTTTCTCCAACAGGAGCTCATCAAGCTCTGGCAGGAAGACAGATATGTTTGTTTCTGCCAACCACTGCTTTCAAAAATGTAATCCAAGAGCAAGCCTTGCTGCATAAAGTTCAGTGGTGTATTGTCTGATTGCCCAAGGACTCTGCTTATGCTTTGCCTCACACAGGAATTTGAAAAACTGTTCATGAGAGAGAAGATTTGCTCAATTATTGATTCATTCCACATGCTGTGTGATTTTTTTAAAGTAATATTTTGCTTAAAAGCACTTGGCTGTCACAACCACAGGGACATTAGTAGTTAAACTAACTGGCATGATAACTTCCTGGATTTGTGTACAGCATAAATAAATTACTCCTGGTGAGGGCATGTGCTGGTTAGGGAGGAAAGAGGTGGCAACAGAAAGTTACCATTAACTGGATTTATTTACAGTAATTTAATGACTATAAGGTGCACCCTTTTGACTAAAATTTTGATCGAAACCCGGAAGTGCATCTTATAATCTGGTGCACCTTATATATGGACAAAGTTGGGAAATTTGCCAACCTGGAAGTGCGAGCCGTGTGAGCTGCTGCTAGGTGGGAGTGCCAGGGCCCGGGGCGTGGGGAGGGCGCCTGGGGCTGCGTTTAAAGGCTGCACCGATCCGTGAAAAATGTTTGCAAATTTGGCACCTGCCAGTAAACCCCACGATTGCGTGATTCCGTTACTAATTCATTACTTTGTTGCACGCAGATCCTGGCTTTTAAAAAAAAAAGTGCGCCTTATAGTCCGGTGCTCCTTATAATGAAATTACTGTATTTTTTTTTTTATCACAAGCATACTACTTGTGATAAATCTCCTTTTTTTCCACATCCCGACTTCCATACTCTATTTTACCTTTCCTGCACTGGAGGAATTAATTATATTAACAGGCTTGTCCTCAATTATTTATTTTCAAGTGTGTTTCTCTGTAATTTTTGCAAGTATTTTGATGTCTATTGCAGATCCTCTTTGAGGTTTTAGTGTTCTGTCTCTGTCATTTCCATTTGTATTCTTGCATTTGGACCTGACAAATTGTATCCATTTCTGTTGTGGTTTTAGCTGATGCTGGTTTTCCACTTCATGGGCCAAATAAAGTTCTTGGATTCATATGTGCAGTCCCCATTTACTTCAATCATCTATATTTTATTTATAGATTTTTTTTTTTCTCCCAGATGCTCAAGATTTCAGCATGAGAGTAATATCCAAACGTTGCCACCTCCTGGTCTTGTGTGGCCTAAATAAAGTGAAAATGAGCCAATTTTTTTCCGTGTTTACATTTTGAGAGTGAAGGTGTGAAAAGGAGAGATTTGTTTCAGTGTGCCTGAGGCCTTTATGCCTCATCCTTGTTCATACAACTTGTGCAATTTTTGCAAACTCTAGCTGCAATAATTACAAAGCAAATATGTTTATTAGGAAGCAGTGCATATTAGCGAAATGATGTGCAGTTGGCAATAAGAACTGGTATTGTTTGAACTCCGTCTAAAGTGAACTCTAAATTGTATAAATAAAATTGCTGCAGGGCCTTTGAGGCCATTGTTGTTCTAGAGCAGGTCATTCATTGTTCACCTGGGATGGACAGGAATACTTGAATTTGAGAGGACACACGGATTCTATAATTCAACCTATCTTGCTTCACAAGTCAAAATAAAGCTCAGTGACTGTTCTGCATGCTTAGATATGCATTTCTAGTGTCTTAATCATCCTCTTAGAGTTTGTTGGTTTGTTTTTTGCTTGGTTTTTTTTTTTCCAGATGCTTACTAGAAATAAAAGCCCCTGATAAAGTCACTTTGCATTTAATTTGTTTATGACAGTCTACAGAGCAAACAGTTCTACAAGCTGGAGATTTAGGGTACAAGGTCAGATTTTCTCCATCTATGGGAAATCCATTGGAAACTTAATATGGAAAGAGGAAAACTATCTTAGGTGTCTTTCTGGTGAATTTCTTCATTTCCGTGAATTATTTTCTGAAACAGAAGGAAGCCAGGATACATTTGCAGCCAGAGAGGTGCTTGGATGCTGCCCCAGCTTGGGCTCCTGAGAGCTCAGCAGCTCCTCTGCAGAGTACCCTCTTGGCTGGGACAGTGTGTCTTGAGAGTCAATGGAAAATCTAACCCAATCCTAGATTGCATTATCTCTCCTTTGGGACTAAAGAGGATTTGGAAGGGAGGCAGCATGATGAATCTCATGAGTTTTCTTTCTCCATGGGTTTTTCTTCCTGGCCATGTGACGTGAAGCATTTCCTCACAACAGCAGGGCAGCACTGCAATGGAAACTCATTTTTGTGTTGCAGATCCAGCTAGACTCCTTTCTACGTTTACTTACAGGAGAAAGGGGGAAGATTAATCTCATTTTGCTGCCAACCTATTACCTTGAACAGTCTGGACTGAAATCTGAACTGTGGCTGTGGCTGAATTCTTGCTGGCTGATTTCTATGGAAAGCATGTCTCATTTTAATTTTTCTTCATTTTAAAAAATATTTTTTCCCCTTGATTCTTCTTTTTTTAGTCACTTGAAATAGGGAATGTAACTTGAATCTGGAAGTAAAAAATTTGCTTTGAGAGATCAAGAGTCTTTTTAAGCAGCTTACAGGATCAGCAGTTGCAAAGTTATCATGAGGCCTGAACTCTTTCTATGGGTTTAACGGAGGCAGCCCAGTGCAGGAGCAAACATCACAACTCTGTATCCTCAAGGGAAGACTTAGTGCTTTACACATACAAGCAGAACTAAATACTGTACTTTGATGTACTCCTCTCTCTTTTTTTTTATTTTGTTATTAGTTTCAACCTGTTGGGAGTAAGTTTTTCTGCACTCCTGTTTAAGATTTCCCTTGATGTTTTGTGGATCTCGTGTACATTGTATAGAGCTGAAAAGAAGGACACTTCATGTCCATAGTAAGCACCCTAATAGCTATTAGCTATGGATTTGTGTCAGTGTGAGTTTTATGCAGTTCCACATGTAAAACACGAGTCACCATGTGACAGGGCTGTTGCAATGTGTAATATTTGATGTTTGCCTGTTACTCTGAGCAGTGTTTGGTGAAAGCAGAATGGATGCCCAGTGTCCATTCCACCAGGGTGGGTGAAATGTTGTTCCATGAGTAGACTCCAAGGGTCTCTGATCAGATTCAGTACCAGGGCCCAGTTTTCAGACTTGTTTGTGGGATTCTTACAGCACACTGACTTTGTCCCTAGTCAGAGTTTGCTAGTTTGTACTATCTGTCAAATCTGGGTGCTGGCAGTGGACATCACTCCAGCAGAGGTATATTTTTCAACCTCAGTTCTGAGCTGTGTGCTGTCTCAGGGTAGGAGCACAGCAGAGACAAGGTGCTGTACATGGTGCTTCAGCTGTGCCCCAGGGCTGGCCACACAAGGTCAGCACCAGCCAGGGGCTGGCTCTGGCTGGCTTGCCATACATTAAAAACCTTCTATCTCCGTCTTGAGTGTCACATTAGTGCATTAGAAAAGGGCTAGAGTAATCCTCTGGGTTCTCCAGGTTATCCCCTGTGGTTACAGCCAGCCATATAAGCACATTTATAAACTGACCAAGATCCATTAAAATAAAATAACCCAATAATGCTGCAGGGGTTTTGATTGCTTTGTGGGGCAGGGAAAGAGAAGATTTCCCAGTTTCCCTATTGGAAATGTTCCTCTTCTCTTAACCATTGGGTAGCAAACTATGTCTAATTTTAGCCTAACTTAGTTATCTAGAAAGGTAGAAACACACCTTTTTAGCAGGAAAAATAAGACCCCAGAGCAAGAAAACCAGTGACTGGCTGGTAGAAGCGTCAGGTTTCAACCACTGAAATGCCCTGGCACAAGAGATCCAAATCCTGGCAATGTCTCTGTTTGTCCTTCAAAGGTAAATAAATTAAGCACTATGGATTTCACTGGCTGGGAATCTGTCACAGGAGGGTAAAATTTCCTTTTGTTCTTTTTCTTTAAGGCTGTAGAATAGTCTCCTTAATAAATACAAATTGCTCTAGTGTCCCTAAATTAAATTTTCTCTTTCCCATTTTTCACTGTGTAAGGCATGTTGAAAACCTCCACGATAAAATGTTGTGGAAATGGTAACAGCTGAAGTGCAGATGTTTGTGTGAAATACAGCATAACAAAAAGGTACTTTAACCCTTTTCAGGGTTAGTTTCAAAGAGAAAATTTTACAGTTAAAAAAAAACCTCTGTATGTATTCCTTGTGAGGTTCTGCAGTACCTGCAGTACTTCATATCCCAGAATCTGTACTGAACTAAATTTCCTACTGAAATTAGCAATCTTTCTTAAATAATTTGACTGAAGAGAGTGTGACAACCCAGAACTGATTTGGGATCCTACAGTGAATTCCCCAGATGATATAATCTGACAAAATAGACAGACTGCATCACCAAACTTATTTTCAAAAGATGTGTCATTTTATTCAAAATTGCTGAAACATCAGATTTTTACATGCTTGAAATGAATCTTTACTTCTAATGTTTTTAGCCTTCTTTGAGATGTAATTTTTCTGAAGTTTTGAAAATTCTTGTCCAGCTGTCCAAGTGTTTTGGCTCCCATTACTGTAGGTAAGCTGTAGGTTCATCTCAGAATGGTTTGGGTTTGAAGGGTCTTGAAGGTTGGGGTCCAGTTCCAGCCCCTCTGCCACAGGCAGGGACACCCATCACTAGACCAGGCTGCTCAAAGCCCATCTTTAAAGTTTACTTTGATCTTTCTTTGTGTATAGGGCTATATGCTATGAACATTTTATAGTTTGTTTGTTACCCAGAGTAATTGGGACTGGCAATAATTGTATGTGAAGGAGCACTGTAGAGAAATAATGCTGAACTTCCCATGTGCAGCACAAATGTTGCCTCAGATCCAAGGACTCACGTGACAGCTCTTCAAGAAGGTTTAGCTGTACTTGGCTTTAAAGGGTGTCTTAGCTAATTAGTGTATTAGAACTCATGGGCCACGGCTTGTGAGTTCAGAGCTTCTGCTAATTAAGTTTTGAATGTAATTTTAGTTAAACTATTAAAGCTTTGTCCCAGGGCTGTTCTCATTAAGCAGAACTCCAGCTCTCCTGGATTTTCTTTGTTCAGAGCTCTCTTGCAAGTGTGTGGAGGCACATCTGGTATTGGCTATGGCATTCACATGGATCTAAAACTGCTGCAAAAGAAACAATGCAGTGAAATTTATCTGGGAAAACAGTGAGATCACAGCATAACATTTCCCTAGAGAAAAGCCTGAACCTTTTTTATGATCTGTCTTAGTACTTAGTACAGCACTTTTAACCATCAAACTTCAGGGTGTATGAAATCCCAAAGGGTGGAAATGGAAATATTTTTTTGTTTAGTGAAGGCTAAGTATACCAAGATAATTATTTCATCTCCTCCTCCAGGAAACATTTGGGGGCACTAAGCCCCAGTGTGTAACATGTACAAAATAAGTACAGTAGGTAGTTACTGCAAAGGGATTCATGGACTGTGAACTACCTGTGACTTGAGTTACATTGAAACCTCACAAAACTCATATTTCTGGTGTCATAACATCACTTTGTTTACCAGCTTTGGGCTTTTAATTAAATTTTACAGGATACTTGCCCACAATATGGATTAAGCCCATTATGCTACTTGGGGGAAAAAATATTATCAAACACAAGGCTTTAAATTTGGCAGTTGCTCAAATTTTTTTTTTTCTAAGCCTTAATAGGCATGTCCAAATGAACATGGCAATTTCTTTAGAACACAAATGAATACACTGTTTTGTTGTATCTGTGGTCTGTGTAATGGGCTGTGACAGTTCCTGCTGTGATACCAGGTGAAAAGCCCCTTTGCCATTCCCCTGGCTGGTAGCCGCTCCCTGCAGCCCCTGGCCCTGCAGGTGGCTGAGCCCCCGCACGAGCCTTGCTGCCCAGCACAGGCAGGGAAAGAGAAAACTGACAGCAGTGAAAGCTGATGTGCTGTGGAGGTGAAGGGAAGTACAGTAGTTTCACGATTATAAGCCGCACCTTTTTCATTGAAGAATCCAGCCTACCCCAGTGGTGCGGCTTATATTCGGGTGCGGCTTATCTATGGACAAATCCCGTGGTCTTCCCAGCTACCCGGAAGTGCGGCTTATATTCAGGTGCGGCTTATAATCGTGAAATTACTGCAGTTAATTCTAATTAAAGGCAAACTTCCCCATTTTTATCTCTGTGGAGAGCCCTGTGTAGCAAAAGACACTTGTTGCTGTTTATCTTCCTTTTCAGCTCTAGTGTATTCTCATGTTTTCATCCCACTCTGTGCCTTCTGAACTTTTCTTTCCTTGCTCCTGTGCAGCATGTCCTCTTCCTGATTATTATTTTTGTTCCCTCTGTATCTGCCTTTGCCCAGATTATTCTTTTTCCCTCTATTTCTCATTTTTTGTTTCTGTCATCTTTCTGTTTGCTTGTGGAGCAAGAAGCTGCTGGGGTGGCAGCATAGGGATAGGTGGCTGTGCTAGGGCTGCAGCTGCTCTCATGCAGTGCTTCCCCACGTGCAGGGAGTGGAGGCAGGCTGCCAGATGGGAACTGGAGAGGGAAGACCAGAACCCTCTTGGTTTGCCCCACATGGACACCCAGCACCTCTGTGGTGACCGTACCTGGGAGGTGCTGCCCTGGGTATTCTCTGGGGTGTTCACCTGTGTTTCTGTGTGTGATGGAAGTGAGCTTTCAATTGTTCACTTTGCCTTGAGTGCCTGGACTGGGGGGAAATGAACTTTATAAGCTGCTTTAGGAAACCACAGCCATGGCCTTGTTTTAGCTAAACAGTGGCAATTCAGACTTCTCAGCTCTTGGAGAACCTTTTGGTGACTTCCAGTGGTGATTGGCCCTTACACCTGGCTCATGGACCTGTCCTGTTCACTTCCCTCCATGTGAATCACAGTCCTACCAGCTGTTCCTGAGGAGGAACTCAGCCCCAGCACCAGCAGCATTTCAGATTCCAGATCTTCCTTCATGTTGTTTGTCTGACAGCACTTGTCAGGACTTTGGCATGTTTTATTCAAATTTTGGTTTTCTTTTTTACCAAGGAGGAACCACACCATTCCCTCAGCTGGCTTGGCAGACTACCACAGGGAGTTAGCAGTCTGAAGCTCTTTGAGGCTTCTGTTACTGCCCAAAGTTTGAACCCTTTTATTTATTATGTGTCAGGGAGGAGTTGTTGCTTCTGAGACTACAGAAAGATAGCTCAGCTCTCATCCTGTGAACTGATTGTCTGGTTTTGCATGTTTGCTTCATCTAAAGTGGCAGTATTAAGAAACAAGATTGTATATAAGGTTTATCTGTTTCACCTTGAATTAATCTTTCTCTTCACATACCTCAGGTTAAACATCAAAAAGAAGATAATGTCTTGTGGGTTTAGTTTGTCGTGTAGTAAGTCTGATCTTTATTTACATCTTTGCTGTTAATAATATATGATACTTTTTAGGGGGCAAACAATTTTTAAGGATGAATAGAACCTGGTTCATGTGAGACCAAGCACAAGGGCAGCCCTTGTTCTCCCACAAAGGAGATGTTTGCATAACGGAGGTATTGTTGTATTTATTGGATGTTGCCTTGGGATGAGAATGCAGCTCTTGGAGGCAATAAACCATTCCTCATTTCCTGT
Source organism: Sialia sialis (assembly GCA_009812075.1). Classification (NCBI taxonomy): domain Eukaryota; kingdom Metazoa; phylum Chordata; class Aves; order Passeriformes; family Turdidae; genus Sialia; species Sialia sialis. Next base: position 1,219,587 of record VRYO01001792.1, on the reverse strand, counting down.
CAAAGACTAGCAACTGATGGATAGGAAAAGCAAATACATCACAGATCTATGTTTTGTGTAGAATCTGGTTGTTGAATGTTTTACTTTCTCTAAATCTTGATTCCAAGGGGTGTGATGTTAATGTTAGAGGCAAGAACTCATATTAATTTGGTGGTGAGGTTATTATTACTACAAATATTAATTGTGTCTAAGAGTTATTTGACGTGGTAGCCTAAAACTGAGTGTTGTGGATGATTAGAATGGTACAGTTTGGCAAAGCAAATATTTTTTGAATAGTTATAATTGTGCTCACAACAGGCCAGTGTGCACATGCACACCATCCAGACTAGGGAGAATGGCACTTCCATGGAGAGAGAAGGAATTGGAGCTGGGCCTGTTTCATGCTCTAGTTCCTTCCCTCCACTGCAGTAAGGCACTGCTCACAGCAGTGTGTCAGCAGGTCTCCCCACAGCTCAGATTCTGTCAGGCTCCTCATTCCTGACTGTGCTCAATGCAGAGCTCCTTACAGCCATACTGTAACAAAATTAATATAATATAATATTAGATAATATAACTTCGTACAATACTGGAACTGTGCCAGAGAAAAGGACAAGCTTCCCTGGAGTTGTCTTGAGAGCCCTCCTAAATCTAAGAAGAGCTCTCCTAAATCCATGGACTAATAGTTTCCTTAGCCATATTAGGTCTTTAAATCAATATTTTCATTTTGTGTCTCTCATCAATTTCTAATTCTTTTTTATTTCAACTCAGCCTCTAACCTCAGTCTGACTTGGACATTCCTTTTTTCTTCTTCCTCTTCCAAGTCTGTTCTTTCTCTCCATGTCTTGGTCTCTGAAAAACAGCAACATTTCTTCTGTGTCCTAGGGCAAAATTATACCATGAGAGATTTTTGCTCCAGCACACCAAAGCTGCACCTGAGTCTGCCTTTTCTCCCTCTTCCTCAGAGGCATGAAATATCCATGGGAAATATTTCATGGGAAAGAATAAAAATTTAACTTTCCTTTGAATACTGCTAAAACTGCCGGGCATTGTGTCTGTGTCTATTCAAGAAGGATGACAAAGCAAGTATTACATGGAACATTTTATTATACTTCTATAATTACGTACAGCCTCAGGGTCATCATTCAGGAGACGGGATGGAGGGTCTTCCACACTAAATTTTCAATTCTCTCTTGAATCCTGTGACTGGAAAGAAGTAGTTTAATTTCCTTTGGATCTTTTTCTCCAGTACTATGTTTACTTATGTCCCTCCCCTCCTAAGACTGTGTATGGCAGAAAATATCTTCCACTTGTGTTTAAGAGTGGGAATATTTGGATTTTTAGACAACTCCAAAATGCATCTGATAATTTTAAATTTTGCCTAATTGTGTAATCAACTGCATTACATGTTTTGCCTATGACAGCTATTCTCAAATCTATCATAGGTTCCATTTTAGAGGAAGTAGACTTCCTTTTGTATATATCAGATTTTTTTAGTGGAATTAACCATCCTCCCTACCAGAATTATTTTGATGACTTAATCTCTGTGGAATTTGTTAGAAAATGTAATCTTGTTTTGGCATGTGGCACTTTAGTTATGATCTGCACAGCTGTGAACTGGGCTTCCCTTATTCCTTTTTTACTTCCCCTGCCTCTGTTAATACTAATTTGGCCAAGTGTGGTTTATAGTTCAATTTCATGCTCATTACAGTGTGACATGAATTGGTAGCTGGATGAAATGGGCATTCAGAGACTTGAGAGCAGGGAGGCTTGCTAGTGCATTCGAAAAATAAACACTGTGAGGATGTTTCTTCATTAGATGGAGCTGGGAACTATAAACCCTGAGAATCTGAGCATTATCTATGTACATATCTGAGCACTTAGAGCTAAAGCAGGGAAGGTGTGAGATTTCAGCTTTAAGTCATACCTGTCAAGGGTTAATGGGAGTTGAAGCTGGGCTACTTCCTTTGCAGCAGTATCCTTTTACACACATGCTTTTAAAAACCTGCTAACCAAATACAAGCTGGCCCTTGCTTAAAAACCCATTCTCACTTTCCTAAGGTTTAACTGGCGCTGACTGTCCAAATCTGCTCATGTACCATTCGATATCACATGAAAGAATCATAACTCCCAGTGCAAGAGGCCACACATTTATCCAAAGGGCAAAGTTTTCCAAGAGTGCATCTCCTGAATGACACCCGAGCTGAGAGCTCAGGGTTGTACCAACTTGGAGACATTGCTTTGCTACTTCACTTTCCCTTAAATGTGACACTTGTATACAAAGCTGCCCAACATTTTATAAATACATAAGAGAAATATTTTCTTTGGTGTTTTCCAGAATTTACCTTTAACATATATGTTGCCCTCCTTATTAATTTTTAAAGAGGACATCTGATGGCTTGAATGATTGACAGAAAGAAAGAAAAACTCACAACTTCAAAAGCACACACAAGTTGGTAAAAAATTGGTTTTTTTATGAATTTCAGTTAGGAAGAACTTCTACCAAATGGAGATTTTCCTGTTACAGCCTTCTCCATGACCAAATCTGTCAGAGGAAACTGTTCTCTTTTAAATCAGATCCATGAATGACTATCATGAATGTTAAAGAGAGCTGTCAGCCAGAAGAAAATTGGGTTGAAAGAGTTCTACAGGTTACCAGATGTGTGTGAGTTCACCCTCTTTTGAAAGTTCACAGTTTGATAATCCTTTCCCTGGGACCAGTGTAAATGACTGCTCAAATCAGTTTGAGGGATGGATGGAAAAGCCTGTTTAGTTTTAGTTTTTATAGGACGTGGTGAGTGCTGGGGAAGCCTCTGAACTCTGTTATCCTACTGCAAGCTCAGCATGTGGCAGAAAACATGTAGGGTCTGCACATATCTCTTACCAGAGAGGAGTGAGAGTTATTTTATTTTATTTTGCTTCAATTAATTTTTTTTTTCTTCCTAAATTATATAACAAATTTTCCATAATCCAGTTAGTTCAAAAAATTGCTTGGTGTTTGTAAAACAGTGAGAGAATTTTACTCTTGCCTTTAATTGAACCACAGCAGATGCTGCTAACAATACTCTGCTTCCCAATGAAATCATTTACCTTGAAGATGAGAAGTGGAAGCACATTGTTTAAACAGCTGACTTGATTGCTCAGAAATGAGGCTGACCAAAATGACTTGATGACTTGTATCTGAGGACTAGGTTATTAAGCAAACTAAGCATACAATAACATCAGCAAAAGCTGTCTGGGGGAATCAGCCCTCATTGCAATGGGGATGTTACAACCATTTTTTAAGCAAATAAGCATGCTGAATCAAACACTAATGAAAGTAAGGCTGTGATTTGCCTGCAAAATTGCCGTTAAAGGTTAGGAATGAAAATAAGTGGGAAAAACAGCAGAGCACCAAGAAAGAGGGTACTGAAGGCATGAATGTCTGTAACAACAAATGAGAAAAACAAATGTGTTGCATATGACACAATGCAGAAAATTATTCTGGATTTGTTGGTGACTCGAGCTATGAAGAGTTCTGTGAATCATAATTAAGCTGGAAAACTTTCAAATCTCAACTCAGTGAAGCTGCAGTCAAAATCTGCAGTACCCCCTCAGATAATCGCCATAATTTTCTTTATTCTAAAACTTTCAGCTTCTAAAAATAGGATCTTCATTCCTAATTTGACAACAGTTTTGTTATCTTATTTAAATAAAATGGGCACAGGAAAATGTCCCTATTTTGTAGTACTCCCATGCAGAATGTGTGTTTAATTTCTGGTTACTCTTTGCTTTAGCAGCAGCCCTGATCACAGCTGCTGAGGCACTGTGCACTGCCCTGTACTCCTTGTCATGTCTGGAGCTCAGCTCAGCTAACTTTAGATGTCTACAAGGTAAATGTTGACATCTGAGCCAGTCATGCTGTCTCCTTTCATCAGTGGAAAGAAACAGAAGCTTCAGTGAGGTCAGTGTGGCACAAGAGACCTCAGCTCTGGCTCACTGCTCTGGGTGCTCTTGGTATAAATAGACCAGGGGTGAGAATTTTCTTAGAGCATGGAGAACGCTGTTATTTTTGAATATATAGCAGGAGGTAAGTAAGGTAGGATTAGCTGCTCAGTGTCTAGCTGCTTTGAAATTTTACAGTTAGTTGTGCTATTTTAACCAGAGGAGATATATCAGGTTCCCATGGATAGACTCATGGCCACTCTGTGTGCTGCAAGTCACTGTGTCCAAAACTGTCACTGTCTCTCAGGGGAAAAAGAAAACCCAACCATGTCCAATGGCCGAGAAGGGAGAAACTTAACAAAAGAAATGCTCTGTTAAAAATCTGGGAGAGGACATGTATATGTATGAATGGAGAAGAGCAGATGACACAAAAAGGAGAAAGGAAAGCTGCTGACTGTCCTTTCTTTATTCATTGCTTTAAGGAAGACCTTTAAGATGGAGAGCAAATTGGAATGGCAGCAGGCTGACACCAAAACATTAATCTCATCTATCTGAAAAGGGGCAGATTTAGGAACCTTTGCCTGTGAAGCTTGGCCTCTGTTGCACTTTGTTAAGTGTGAGTGTTTAAGGGACAGTGTGTTTGTGTGTACACGTGTCAGAGAGAGAGAAAACAGAGGACTAAGGACTTATCTTTGCAGAAGAACATGACACCCACTATCAGCAGTGGGTGCATCTCTTCTGCAGATAGAGGGGTTTTGTCCATTGATCATCATGTTCTCTATGTTTTCAGTGTTTGCCTGTGTGTCAAAGAACTGGATAAGCACTTGCAGTACTTCTCAACCTTGTGCTAAACTATGACTTATCCCATACCTCTTTGTATCTGTCTTTTACATTGAAAAGACAGAAAATCCTTTCATTTTCCCCAGCAGCACAGCTCAAAATAACAGCTCAACAGAGGTGAGATGTGTGTGTTTGAGTAAATAGCCTCAATTATGATAAGCTGTTTTGGTTTGTGGTTTTTTTTTTTAATTCTCAGAATGCCTGAAAATATTGGATGTCTTTTTTACCATGTGTATAATTAGCATAAGGCAGAAGTAATAACCCTGTCACTTTGCTGTGGAAGGATTATTGGCTGAAGGTTACAAAGTAGGTGAGGTTATAAGAAATCTTGGGTTCTGTGATTGGCTCTCTCAAATTCTTTAACTTCTGTATGACATACTTTATCATTCTTGAAAATACCTTTAAGTTTTTTCAACCCCCATGCTTGTTTTCATGCTTGTTTTACAAAGTTCTCTTAATGTCTGTAAAGCACTTTGTAGTTGCTTTCAGTCACGGATCTCAATACTTTCTTAGTGTCCTCCTGATGGCATGGTATTGAGGGACAAAATTTTGTCTGTCTAATAACTTTCCATTTAAGAGTGAGTAATACCAGTGCTAGAGGCTCTCTTGAACAAAAAATGATGTCAGCCTCTTGCAGGAAGGAAGAAACCTTGCCTGTATTTCAGTGGCACAGATAAGGGGAGGGGACAAAAATTCCTTCCCTGAATATTTGCGCTTGGAGTAGGAGGAGCTCCTATCGCTCAGATCCTGAGCTGCTTTATTGTAGCCTGCTCTTCCCCTTTGATGCCTTTTTTTCCTTTAGAACCCTGTAGTTAATTAACTCACTTGATTAAAAGCAGAATGTCCAAACTCATGGGTCACCACACTTGGGAAGTTTAGATGTCCTGTTTAAAAATAGGCATCAGCACCTGATATGCCTTTTGAAGACAGCAGGAGCCTGTCCTGCGTGAGCTGGCTAAATATAGTGGCAGCCCCAGCACTTGGCAGAGAGATTAATAAAGGGAAGAAATTCCACTTGGGCAGGTAGGGTACAGCAGATTCAGATCTCCCAGCTGTGCTAGCTGGTGGTGTGGGCTCTTAGTTAAGAGGAGAATTGCTTTGATTTTTATTTTTTCAGTGTAGCAGTGTAGAGAGACTTGTTCTGTCAGATGTTGTCAAATTGTGAACACGAAGGGGTTTATATTCCTTTTATTCAGTTATTACTTGGACAGAGCAGAAATACTTGAAAATGGATTTTTTTTACTTCACAGCCACTTGCAGAGATCAGCCCTGTGTGCAACCTTCACTTAGTGAAATAGAAAATTAAATGATCCTAATTGCATAGTGCAACATGACTCCATGTTTCATCTTTCTTTCATTTTAATTTTATTTTTGCTACCATTTCACACAGACCTACTTTTCATTTGCCTTGTATTATTGTAAATTATTGGTATCAGCTGAAAGGGAGGGATGATGAAGTTAGAGCAGCTGGTCTGTTAAATTACTTGAAGTTAAATTCTGCAAATTTATTTCTTGTGTTTCTCAGTTCAGGCACACATTTTAAGTCTGTGAGGTTTGGCACGTAGGACTGTTTTGATGTATGTTGACTCCTGTACATAAACACAAACCTCCAACTGTCCAGAAAAAGAAAAGCTAATGCAATGAAAAGGCTGAGATTCGAAATGAGAGACAGAAACAGTGGGGAAGAGCAGAGATGGGAAAGATTGGCCATAATAAAGATGCAGGAACAAATTCTGATTGCTGACAAATACTTTTTGGAGTTTTCACTAGGTAACCCATCCTTTGAATTCCAGCTGGAAAAATTTACCTTTCCCCAGCTGAAAAAAAAAGTCCTGAGTGAAAGGGTGAGAGAGTCCTGCTGAGAAAGTTTGGATCTCTGTGATCAATATAAACTTCCTTTGCCTGACTGTACACTTAACCTAACCTTCCACTTCTGGACAGAGTGCTGCTGAGTGGGATGTCCTCACACCTGCCTTTGTCTGTACACAGTGCCAGAGCTTCTGGTAGCTTCTACAGCACTCTTCATTTCAGAAGTGTGAGTACTTATTGCCCAGGACAGTTTGGAACAGCATCAAACGATCTCCTGCTGCTTAGGAAAAAATTGTAAATCATTCATATGTCACTAAAGGTGTAAAATAAACTCAGTGTTGACCCAGTTTTGACACACAGTGCATTACAATAGTTCACTGTCATAACCCAGATTCATCAAAGATCAATCAAATGCAGCAAATAAATCCAACATAGTGCATTTAAAATAAATAAATAAAGCCAACATAGTGGAATGTAGGAGGCCCTGAAAAGCTGTCAGAGACAGTGCAGTTCTGCAAGTATGGCATGTTCAGCAACTGAGAAAGAGCAGCTGATTGCTTACCATAATATTATCTCTGTACAGATATAAAAATGAGTTGATATAATGAAATTTTGCCCTGTTATTTAGTGTATAGTGAACAGCATAGGGATACCACATAGATAAAGCAAGTCCCTTGGGAAAGAACTTTACATGGAAACCTTGGTTTGTAGGGTTACTATTTGAAGTAAATAACGTGAATAAATCTTTCACCTTTGCATTTGTAGATTATTTCATCCCCAAAAATCTGGTATTTAGAAACACACCTACTTACTGACTACAGATACTCTGAACTAGGGACTCTCTTCAGGTGATTATTTGGCCTCTTTGAAGTTAAAAGCTTTGATTTTCCCCACAGACTACTTGAAGCTGAAACAGATGCCTGCCTGACCAGGAGGGCATGCTGATGAACACCAGACTGTCTAAATACTAGTGAAAGAAGGAAAGAGCAGTGATATGAAAGGGTGGGGGAGAACATACTTCATATGGCCTCTGGGTACATGGTCAAAATACTCTGACAATTAATTCAAACACCCATAATCCAGTGGGGGCACTCCTCTCGGTGAGCTGTATCCTCTGTTTCCTCCCAAGAGATGTGTGATGCAGGCAGGCAGATCCAACTTTTCAGGTGGGCCTTTAAATTTTAGACTCAGATTAATGAATATGAGTTTCTGATAGAGAGTGTTTACCAATGACACCTTCTCATTCCACATGAAATATGCTGTTGAAATAATCCCTGTCTGGGAATAAAAAAAAGTAAAAAAGACAATAGAGATATGGAACTACTAAAAGTGGTTTGTTTCAGCAGTTGCAGGAGTTAGGATCCAGATGAGTACTGCAGCTGAATGGAAAAGAGGCTGAAAGAAGTACGTATTCCATGGTTACCCTCAAGTAAATTCTTGCCCCTTTCATAAGAAAGAAAACAAAAGCATGTTCCTCAGCTCTGCTTCCATTTGGTTCATTGTCTATTTAATCTTTTAGAAGGGAAAAGATAGAGAAGCTCTTTCCGACAACCTGTCTGCACTGGGCAAAAAAATAAATGTATTTTTAGTAGTTAAGCTTTTCTGGCTGTGGCTTGTCTTTAGAGAGCCTGGTGTACTCCCCTCTGTGATAATCAAGTGCAGTTGAGGCAGGGTGGTGCTGATTCCTGGGGGATTGCTTTTCCTGTGGGATGACAAGGAGTCACTTGCACAGGGACAACCAGGAGCCTGGTCAGCACTCAGTCCAGTGCTCAGTGTCAGAGGCTTGCAGCTCCTGCCAGGGCTGTGCAGGCATGCCTGCAATGCAAATAATTCTGGTTACTGGCCTGTCACATTTCAGGAGTAAGCAGACATGGAGGCTAAAATGCCATATTCACTGAACTTAGGTGGAGGCAGCAAGGAAGAGCTTTATGGCCACTGTTGGAGAGGGCAGCATATCAAGGCTCTCAGGCTCGTCTGCTTTCACAGGCTCTTCCTTTGTGCAAAATATTCATACAGAAAAAACGTCTACTAAAAGTCTACTAGTGTTGACTAGACTCTCTTCTTAAAAGATCTACTTTTTTGGGAAGATTGAATATGTGCTTTCTCTTCAGAAACATGTGCTGGTAGCATCTTCTGAATACTCAGCTGCTTAATTTTTTCTTTGTGGTTACACCCTTTCCCCTTTTGCAGAAGACAGTTAAATATTTTAGGCCTATTGTATTAATTTTTTCTTAAAAGAAAGCACATATGGTTGAAACTATGCACATTTCAGGTTGACCTGGGTGGTGGTTGTTATTCTCCCAAGATGTTGACAGTATTTCTGATGGTAGCTTCATTTTATACAGATATTACTGAAACATAGAAAGCCCAAAATATTCTGAGTTGCTTCAAACCCACATTATCTTTTTGCCTGTATTTCCCCTGAAAGTAGTCAACTCTCATGTCTCATGAAATTGCTGGAAGTAATGTTTTTCAAAAGACACTTGTACTTGTGAAGCTATTTTCTATTGTCTCTGTTCCTAAACCAGTAATTGCCTTTCTCAACTCTTGAGCTGCTTTTGAAAAACTTGGCCAAATCAGATTTAAGGAAAAGAGAAAGAGGATAGAAGGTCAAGAGGGATGGAAAGTATTTAGTGGCACCTTTTAAAAAAAAATGTTGTACAAAGTGTTGTACAAAGATACTGTACTATCAGTCTTAACTCCTGTGTATCTTTTAAACGTGTGTGTTTCATGAGTTTTATGCTAAGGAAATTACATCTTTTAGCAGGAGGTGTTTCTTTGGAGCCTTTCCCAACTTTTCTTTGGGTCCCAAAGAAGATGTATAGACCTTTTGGAAATTTGCAGCATGCCCCTATGCTAACTGTGGGACAGATAGGTAAATCCTGATAGACCAAGACAAATTACATGCACTTGCCTGTCTGTAAGAGACAGTAATATACTGGAAAAATATTTCTTTGCCAGCACCTTTCCCACATTGATTCATCTCGTTCCAGCAGCTTAATCATGGCCATTTAAATGTGCTATTGCAGATATTAATTGAGTTTGACACATCCATTTTCCATACACTTGGGAAGGAAATCTCTTTTACTGGTTCCCTACTTCAAGAGACAAAGCAAAACAAAATACAAAGGAATGTTATGTGATTGGTACCAGCACCGGATGCTCTATTTGTTTGTAAGTTCTTGTTCTTTTTGAAATAAGCTGCGGTGGCAAGAGAGGCCTTTAGACAATCTGGAGGGGATATAAAGAATGTGCTTTGTTTATACTGAGATAAAATAATTGAGCTTTTCTGCTGCTGCCTGAAAGCCTTGTCTCCAGTTTCTGGGACCTGTTTACTGTGTACTGTACAGAGCCTGCAGCCTTTCTGCAGCAGAGCGGGACTCCCCTGGCCTGTCTGCGTTTCCTTTTTTATGGCTGGGTTTTGAGCAGCACTGGTATGCCCCAAACACCTGCCAGATTTGCATATCATTCTTGCTTGGCTTCAGCATCCACTGCAAAGTTGGCACATGAACTGTGGAGAAGCAGGGCTAGTGTTTTGATTGTACGCCAGAGCCTGATACTGAAATAGGCAGTGGGAAGGAATCCAGTAATTGTTGGCCTCTGATCAATGAAAACTGTCGTTAGGCCAGTAAATCGTCGGTATGTGGGCTTAGTTCTATATATCATCTTTGGGCTGGTGTCACCCTGACTCCAGGACGAGAACATTATCAACATGTCATCAAGTCTGCCGGGAGCTTTTTATTACTTTTTCTCCCTTTGATTTATATCCATTCTCAAATTTCACACAGGTCAGGTTCGACTACACACTGGAGGGACGTTGAAGGGATTGTTTCTTTGGCACAGAAATAGATTTGCCAGTCCCATCCAGCAGGAAGCCCCTCTCTCTCTTCCCTGTATGGTCCAAACTGGTCTTGCTCTGGACCGCAGAGCCTTCCTCCCTCACTGCTGGTTGCTGTGGCAGGAAGCAGAGGTTCCCATTATCTCTGCTCAGACTGTTTGCTGGGATTGTGATGAGACAACACTTGATTAGCTTTTGCCTTGTCCATACACAACAGCTTTAAATAAACTGCTACTTTAATCTGAATTGAATGGTGAAGACTCTATTGTGGGCATTGAGGATTCTGGCTATCTTTTTTATTTGGCTTTAAATGATTCAGAATCAATTAAGCCAAATAAAAATAAACCACATGAAATAAATGTCCATGTGGCTTTTTGCACTTGAACTCTCTTTAAAACTAAGCCTCCTGTTTAAATCCAGCAGAGCTTCCTTTTGCAGACAAGCCCATCTACCAGTAGTGCTGTGGGAGTAGGGCCAAGCAGCCTCCCTGGAGTGTGCAGATGTACCTGCTCAGGAAAAACTGCCCCCTCTTCCCACTGGGAAAATTAAATCCGGACTGCCTATAAAAGCTGCAGCTTCTGTGGCTTTGCTAATGTTTGTCTAAGCAGTTAAATGGATGGTCATTGCTACGTGTGCATGTGGGATAATGTGATTTCTTCTTTTGGGTAACTTTCTGTGAAATAAAGATATTTTTTTGCAGTAATACCTGCAAGAGGGCACTACTAAAGCAATAGCAGAGTAATAGTAATTATGATGAAGACCTAAACCTGCTTTTAAATGAAATAATGAGTGTTCACAGTGTAAAACACTGGCCTTATCTTTGAGTTGAGGAATGAGATGGGGAAGTACATGGTATTTCTTCAGTGAATTTTTTCCCTTATTTCTAACTACATCCTGTATTTTCAAGGCCAAGTGAGGCTATTTCTCAGCTGCTGCTCTTGAGAATGATTAGTTTTTAAAAGTATGTGGTACACACAATTAGAGCCTATTGTAGCATTAAGGTTTAAATTCAATTCCTTTTGCATGCAAGTAACGACTGAAATCTGGAAAAAATCATAACTGGCCAGAAAATACGGATGCTGCCTGTTGGATTACCAAAGCAAGACAGCACACTGAGAGTTAAGGCTGAATGCCCAAGTGGCTGTGGTACACCAAGGCATTATGTGCTGCTGCCTTCTACATGCAGGCACAGCGAGTCCGGATACGGTTAAGAGTCCAGGCTCTGATTTTTCCCAGATTTAGCTGAACTTGAAATGTTCTGTTTAAAATAACTCTTTGTGGATTCCACACTTGAATGCAGGATAGCTTTATTTAAAAGCAAAATTAGATAAAAAGTTGCTGGTTAAGGTGAATGGCTGGCTTTTAACAGGCTGAGTGGCTTTTCTGGAGACCTTTTATTTTAATGAGTAAATCCTCATTATAGGACACTGTTTAAATCTGATCATGGCCCCATTTCAGCAAAGCACTTAGTGTTTCCTGAAGTATGTGGGAAGTCAGTGAGATTACTTACTTTCTTGAAGTCAAGCAAGTGCAGTACCAAATTGGGATGTGCATGAGCACAAGATTAGTTGCTACACAAATATAGACCTTATTACTCAAAGTTAAATATTTTGAATTCTTTTTTAATCTTCTTAATGGGAAAGTGAGTAGGCTGCCTTGAAACTCCTTTCTTGCCAAATTCCATTTCTTAAATCAAAGCTCACATTTGAATTACATGACCACAAAAAGCATTATAAATTAATAAACCTCCAAATTTGTTTACAGTTGTGTAAATTGAAAAACAGACAAACCAGCTTAAGATTTCTTTGTTCTTATTTTTCCTTTTCCTTTTTTTGTTTTTTTTTTTTTTGAGCATTTGCTCTCAGGCTCAGGCCTTTGAACCGTGTTCTTTCCTTGGCTGTGTTTCACTCTTCCCCAAATATCCCCCTCCTGCATCCATGAGATGAGCAGAATGCACACTGCACCGGGAGAGCTAAGGCTCTGTGTGCGAGGACTTAACAAAAATAAACACAGTGAGAAAATAAAAAATAAAAAATAAAAAGAACAGAGGTCTCTAAACAAGCTTTTGTGCTTTATCTCCAGCAAACTTGTAAGAAAATTCACAGTATGAATTAGGGTATGTGTGTGATCATTGGCCTGAGCATGTAGGCTTTAAAGTCTGGTACAAATTGTATTTGTTAGTATTGTCCCTTGTCCTAAATTCTATCCAGAAAGTGAGATTTTGAAGCAATGATAGTTTCCTTCTCCATTTATTTATTTATTTTAAAATTTGTTACTCTTAAATGGAAACGACACTAAAGCAGAGGGGAGGAAGTTCTGCCTATCAAAACACGCCTGTGGAAATATCCCTAGCTAAAATAAATGGAGCTTTATTGGGTGCATTTAGGATTCAGTCAGCATGCAAAGGAGTACCCAACCCATAACAAGCTCAGCAGCTGCAAAGTTTTCTTTGCAGGCGTTGTGTAAGAGATTCACAAAATGAAGCTGTTAACAGGGGTTCTGGTGCCACATTGCAGTGGATAAATAGTGGGTTTGCAGAGTTATGTGCTGTAAAAGCAGATGAACTTGAGATAAAATGGTCTGGTTTTCATGCTGTGTGAGAAAACGGAGAATACCTCAGACTTCAGTGTGAAATCCATATACTGCCAGCCTATGTCAAACACCTCAGCCCATCCTAGGGCAGAGATTTTTAAACTGGTGTGCCAAAACTATCCCACACACTGTGTTTTGTGATCTAAGGTTGTGTTCAGCTTTCCCAAAGTTAAAAGCTTGTCACAAGTTAACAGACACTCTGCCCCAGGGCTTCCCAGCAGTATTTGAGTCTCCAGTATCCATCAATTCAAATGGACCAGAAAATTGTGTAAAGATCTGTTCCTATGCACTGCAGACCCTCTAGACCTTGTTTGCAGAGCCTGAAACTAGTGAATTTTTAGGGAGACTCCTCTAACTCAAGCTGCTGGGGCTTCTCCTTTGGCCCTGGAGAGCCTGGAAAGACTGTGGGTTTACAATAAACATCTGAACAGTTTCATTTTTGCTTTGAAACGGTTGCTCAGCACTACTGACAGTGCAGGGCAGCACAGGGAGCTGGTGCTGGGTGAGGACCTGTACTGTCAGCTGCCCATGCTGCTTCAGCAGGGTGACACCATGGGCAGAAATTTGTTTGGAGAAATTTGACAGAGTATTCATCTGCTTCTCTTCCCATAATAAAAGGTTGTAGAAGAGCTTTACTGAAAAACATCATCCATGGAATTATTTTCTTCATATCATTTTTTTCTTTTGAATTCTCGCTAATTTGTTTTGTTGGTTTTGTTTTTGTTTAAAACAGTTCCATGTATGCACTAGGTGTTGATACCTAACCTATATTTTACATATACATGATCTGAGAAAATATCATTTACATGCCACAGAAATTTTTCTCACTAGGGCAGTATTCTCAGTGGTTTCTGGTGTCAGCCAGCAACCCATCTCATTTCTGTCAGATGAGCAGTAGAGTCTGTTCGTAATTTCTTGGAAATATTAGTCTCCACTGGATATCTGTCTCTGCATTGCACCACATTTTGTCACACTCTCAGCAGTTCATTCTCGCTTGGATAAGGCTGTGGCTGTTGGAACTGTATTGTAAGAAATTTGGAACCCAGAAATGGCTGTGAGCTAATGATCAAACCCTGCAGATGCTCAAGTATGTGCTCATTTACAAGGGAAGCCCCTGCAACTCCAAATCTAGCCTTAAGAGTTAGACCCAGGTCTTTGAAATTCACAGTAATGATCATGGCTTCAGTCTTTTCATCAGGTGACAAATGTTTGCAGGTTGTGGCCCTGAATAAATCGGGAATAAAACATCTGGCCATGTTCTTCATGTACATACATCCCATCTTCCTTCCTGCTGTAGTCCTTGGTGGTTTCCTTTTTTTGCTTTAGTCTTTCTGATTACTCCCTTTTCACCGCATGTGCTATTCTATACCTTAGCCTTGATTCTATCATCACTTTTAAATCTTGCCTATATTACCATTTAGGCTTCTTGTACCACTTTGAAGTTTGTTTTTAATGAGGGATGATTAACATTAGTATGAGTGTAATGCAGTATTTCATGTACTGGTATTCTGATATGTTGTATCTTTCTTTCATTTATTTTAAGCATTCATTTTAGATGATTGATCCTGCAAATTTAAATTTACTTATTTAAGGAGTCAGGTTGGTTTCGAAGGAACTATTCATTTGAGTAAGCTTTAGTGTCTGTGCAAAGGTTTCCATTACTGGCTACCTCTGATTTCTTCTCTGCATCTGTTTTCCAGCCTTCATGTGTCTTTAAGCCTTGTCTCTTAACTTCTTCCATCCTCAATGTCTTTTCTGTTTTTAAAAACAGCAATAACAACAATAATAATAAAAATAATAAATCTATAAGTAATATAAATAAATATATAAAATATAAATATGTAATATAAATAATAAATCTCTCCTGGATTTCTTACTTTATCTTCTTCTGTTATTATTCTGGTTCTGTGTGAAACTGCCCTGCTCCTTCAAAAGCAGTCAGTTGGTAGTTTCCAGTAGTAACTGCAAGGTGATAGTTGAAGCAAATAAAGGCAGATTTACAGCAGTTTCTTTGAGATGAAAGAAAATTGTAGTCTCAAGTGAGATGTGCAAGGCACAATATGATCTGCAGCTGGTCTATGCTAAGCATTGGAAATAAGGTCTCCTTCCATGAAAATCCATGACAAAGCTTCCATTTACTTAAATGAGAGATGTTGCAAATCCACAGTGTGTATTTTGTATAATTGCACACATCAGAGTAGAGTGACTTGTACATTCAAACTTGTGTTCTAACCTTTGGAGGAGTTTTGCATTTTCCAGTGCAATGCCCAGGTGAGTTAGTGTGGTGAGATTGTCTCATCTGGGAGAATGTGGAGGTGAGCTGTGAGGTTCAAAGCTGTGCTCCTCCTTTTCCAAAATCCCCAAATGCCTTCTTGCTCCACTCAGTCATTTCTCTTTCTCATAACTTTTCTTTTAGAACCAAAAGAGCAAAGCACACTTTTATACATAGCAGGTAAATAGAGCAAAGTCTGTAGAATACTTAAGGCTGGTTGTAGAGAAGAACACTAGCTTTGGTGGTTCAGATATGGATCTCTGGTTTTTAGGACCTGAAAGTGGAATAGATCTAAGGAATTAAGCAGTTGGTTAGGGACGATTGTGGACCTGCCTTGCTTCATTTATGTCTGTGAACGCCGGAATAACTGTTCACACTTTGGCAGCCACATGCCCTCAAACCAAATCATGCAATAGAAAACTTGGTAGAAATTGATAATGAGGTAAAAAGTCTGTCACATAATCAGAGCATCCTCAGATGGTGTGGGAAGTCCTTGTTCTGGTTTTCCTATAGAACACTGAAGGTTGCGCATTTGCAATACTGAATCTTCAGTTCTGTGTTATTCTGAAACAAATCTGCATTTAGTTGCGAATGGCAGTGTATCCTAACTGGAGAACAATAACCTTTCTGTAACCGTTGTTGGGATTTATGAGTGAATTTGTATCTTAAGGCAGTACTTTGTTCAGCTATTGTACATGGTTACAGCTCTGGGCTGGGGCAGTGTTAGCAGCAGTGCCTGGGACATCTGGAGTAAATCTTAATAGTATCAGGAGGAAAGACAGATCAAAGTTTCAGGTCATTTGCAGCCTTATGCTTCCTTCTTGTGTATCAGGAATTTTTCTCATTGCCCTCTTTCTTTTCTGTTTGCAATATTTTTCTTTATGGTCAAAAAGGAGCTGTAGCCTCCCAAGAGGTAAAGAAAAAATGAGGAAACTCTTCAGTGACTAACATGAGCAGACAACTGATTTGGTAATGAGGTTCATTAAATACGGTGTAAATAGTGGTGCAAATGCCTTCCTCAGGCACGTGGCCCTTTGGAAAACTTTGGAGCCAGGATATTTCCTTTCATCATCAGGCCTTTGTCGAGGTGCACTGTTGATTAGGAGCACAAATGTCAGGCTGTCAGTGTGCTGAGTTGGGAAAGCGTGTCTGAACAGATTCCCAGCAGGAAAATCACTGAGCTACACTTAACAGGTGAAGCAAGAGAGGAACTCAGAGAGAAAACCACTGTTAATGGAAGGCAGCTGATTGGGGAAGAGTTGTTTCAAAAATCCTCATTATTATTATTTGTTTTATGAGAGATGTCATCCTGTCTCACTATATAGTGTCTTCTGAGGAAAGACAGTGCACAGTAAACTGAAGGTTCCTTTTTGCACCATCACTGCAGCTCTTCACCAATCACTGTTGCAGACACTTGGGATACTCTAAGAAGGATCTTTTGCAAGGTGCTTTTCCCAATTATATATCTAAAAGGTAGAATGAGTGTCCTTGCAGACAGTAGGGATATTGCTACACTGTCTGGCTACTTACTGAACTTACAAATGAGGATAAGTCCAGAGCAGTGCAAGGGACTAGGACTTAAAAGTCAAGTTTTAAGGTCAAGTCAATAATTTAAAACCAAATCCCTGTGGTATGCTTTTTGATTTCCACTGTATGTCAGAAGAGACTGACCCACTAGATGTAAATATTTCTTAAAAGATAAAACAGGTGACACAGCTTTTCTAATACAGGGTTGTCACAACACAAACTTTAGCAGAGAGGCAAGGTGCTGTGCCTGGTGTCAGTGCAACCACTCCTGGTTCTGTTATGGTGTACTTAAATATTGTGGGGCTATTGCTGGCAGGGCAGAGACTCCAAGTCCAGTGCTCACCTGTGCTGTCACATTCATGGTTTACTATGTCATTTGGAAGTATTGGCTTATGCCTGAAAGCATGTCTATTCCCTGCAAAACAGTTAGAACCAAAATTTTTCCTAGCAATTGAGTTAGAAATATGAGCTATTGCAGACCAGACCACAGGCAAGTATTGCTTATACTCAGATTTTGAGACCTTTAATACAGATATCTTAATCTCTGCTTGTTGCTTCTCACCGATTTGGTTGTGTTGGCCCCCATGTGCACTTCTGGCCCTGTCACATTCTGTATTTCCAAAGAACAAAACCTCAGGTGCAGACAGCAGTTGGCACCATTAGACCCTTTGCGTGGCGAGAGAATGGCAATGATCCACTTGGAGTGGAGGTGACTTTGGGGTCTTTGTAAGTCCTGAGAACGTGATGCCTGAAAAATCCTTCTTGTTAAATCACCTTCTATGGTCTGTGCATGGCTGCTGAGGTGCTTCCCAATGGCTTCCCAGTGTGTGTTCCTGATTGCACAGAGCCAGCAGCCCGTGTAGCAGAGGATCTGTATGTGTGCTGAGACTGTGGTACTGACAGCTGGGGCACTGCTGGGAGGGTGGGCTGCTCCAGGAATGAGGGATTACACAGCAGCTTGGAGTGGGAGCAATATAATGGTGTTGGCTTTGTGCATGGTTAATGGAACAACTTCATATGGCTCCTAGCCCTTATTTTAGTGATTTTTAAATAAAAGCTTTCCTTTTAAGAAAGGATGTTGCTGGTTCTTTTTAATGTACCTATTTGCAGGAATGATTTTCATTCTCATCTGCTTCCCTCTGCCCTTTTTTGTTGTATGGTTTCTTTCTTTGGGTTTTTTATTTTATTTGTTTGTGCTAAGACCTTTTTTCCTTTGCAATTTGATTGATCCTCCTTCTTTCAATTTCACATTGGCTGGCTGCATATGGAACCCCGCCTGGCTTTAGCTGAGACAAAATCGACTGCACACAATTTCCCTCTGACAGCTTGTACAAGAGCAAACATTTCCGAAGAGCTGAAAGTCTAGAAATTCAATCAGCGGAAAACCTACTGTGTGGAACAGCTTTGCTAGTGCTACAGCTCCCTGCTGGGTAGAAAAGCAATCCAGTTACAATAAATCCTTAAGAGTGGAGTCATTTGGGTAAAAGGAAAAACAAAAGCTGGTTTATACAAACTGATTGGAGTCAGACGTTTTGACTTCCCATTGAAAAAGGAGTCAAAGCCCAGGCTTGCTTGGTAACTTAAAGGGGAGATTGACTCCTTTTATCTTTCTCTAGGCCAGAGTTCTTAATATTTTGCTTGTGGAAGAAATATAGAGTTTTCAATTTAAGTTCAAATATTTACTTTGGTATCGATATTAAAGCTATAACTGACCAGAAAATGAGTTGGTCTTGAGTGTCCAGCGAAGGCATAATTTTATTTCCAGCCACTCTGCTTGTGTTCTGCTGCAGTTACAGAAATGTGAAACTAGGGCAAATCTGGGATCAAAATCAAGGTTTGCATGTCCTGCCAGGACAGCTTGGGCAACAGTTTGTGCTATGCTGCTGGTGTGTCATGAGCTCATGAAGCTGTTGATGCAATCTGGGCTGCCTGACAGACTTTTCTGACTGAAATTAAGAGTTGTTCCTAGTGAGAAAGATCTGCTTGTGTTAATTTTATTTCATTCTTTAAATACAAGCTATTAAAAATTAGCAGCATTCAAAGCATTTGACATGAAAATAATGTCAACCAAGATGCCAGTAATGACTGTGATGGAATATTTCCCCTAATATATATTAAAAAATTAAATTAAGGTAGCTTGGGGTAATAAAGTCTGCTTGTCGTTTTCCTTTATTTCCATGATTATTTGCACCACTCCCCTTTTTGTGCCTTTCTTACTCAAGCGTATTAAAAGCACCACCAGGCTTGAATTGAAGCAATCTTTCTAAAGTCAAAGTGAATTGTCTGGAACTTTCTTCTTCCTTTAATGCTTTTCTGGTGTTCACATAAGACTAGGTAAAACTTTTCTGGGCAAATGTGAATTTTAAGATGTTGCTGTCCCTTTAATAGGGGCATGGGGCCAGTCAAGTCTGCTGCTCTCCATATAATCTGCATTGGGTTGTCATCCTTCCTCTCTCCCCTCCCAAATGTGTCTGGTCCTCATGGAAAACATTAAAAATTGTATAAACATTGTAAAGGATTTCCATGGGCCTTTATGTACAAAACGTTGCCACAAAGATGGATTTAAATTGGTTTTACAAAGAAAGGTGGGATGGTAACTTGATGAGACTGTCAAAACTTGTTTCTGTCACAATCACATGCTGAGGGCTTTGTGGATCAGTGATGAAACTGAAGTACCCTAAGTTTTTCTTTCAGCTTTCTCCCACCCTCTAAGGGAAAATGTTTATTGCAATGCCAAGTGATTCCACTTGTGTCCAAGTCTTTGTTCTAGTCACAGAGCAGTGTTTCCTGTGCCACCTGTGCAAAGGGGGCTGGACCTTTCCAAGGGGAGCACACTGAGCATTTGCTAGCCCTGCTGATGTGCTCAGAACGTGGGAATGGTGCTCTCATGGCTTTTGACAGCATCCCATATGCTTGGTTTGGTTGGCTTCTCACAGTGCTGGTTTTGGCCTCTTCCCTTTTGCGTGGGGTCTGTTGCCAAGGCCAGCTTGTGTCAGGTACCCTCACTGCATCTGAAATCATACATGACATTGTTCCTGGAACACACCCCTGGCACAGGGGTTGATCTTGAAGTACCTGTGCACTGGTGAGCCCTGGGCTGAGTGCTGCAGTTTCACTGCCCAAGACCTGTGCATGCACCTTTCTCTGGGCTTGCTCGCCCCAAGAAGCTCAGTGGGATCAGCTCTACTGCAAGCACCTGCAGGTGGTAAAAAATAACCCCCCATGTACCTTTTGAATGTTCCCCTGGGCTGGAGAGGCTCTGTGTGTCTGTGTGAGGAGCAGGCACTGCTCCCTGCTAGGGGGTACTGCAGAGGCTCAGCAGTACAGTTCTGCTAAGTAGCACAGTAATTCTTGTTAATGGAAATAGGAGAACAAGGCAAAAAAAAAAAGCCTTTGAAAGTGGTCCTATAAATATTACCTCCCTCGGTGCTTCAGCAACCCAGGTTTGGCTGGGTCATTGCAAGTTCAATTTCTTTGTTTGAGGACAAGAACTGTCCATATTTGTGAGGCTCCATTATGTTTTTCTATCTGTGTTTCTTGAGAGGAAACTTAGTATTTGGCAACAGTAATCTTTTTTTCCTTAGCCTTTGTTGTAGCAAACAAAACCTACAGACTCCAACCCACAGGATCAGAAAGCCAAACATTTTCCCTGAAATGGTGAAAACAGCCTCAAATGCTCTTGCAAGGTCTTTGGATGCCTCTGGGCATCATTCTGCCCAGATCAGGAGACAAAACCATAGCATTGGCCCAAAGTTTAGAGTTTTGCATGTCCAGAGTGTCAGAGTTGCATCAAAATGAGGATCTGCTCTATCCTGGCTAGCTGAAGTGGGGTATTTTTCCTCCTACCTGTAGCACAATTCCCATGTGTATCACCAGAAGTTCTGTTTAAGGAAGATATGCACATCTACATGATTTCTGTCTACACCTTTACTGTTCAGGGCAACACAGCTGAAAATCTATTGATGGTGTCTCTGACAGTTAAAAAAGAATTTGTGAAAATTAAATTACTATTGTATCTGTTTAATTTGTCTGCTTGAGAATGGAAAGGAATTACAAGTTTCAATATTGCTGGTCTCCTGCTACTGAGACCATTTGAAGGAGATGCACTTGACATGTTCTGTGCTCTGGGTTGTCTATAAATTGAGGAGGGGTGAGTTTGACAAATTCTAGCAAAGGTAACTTAATTTATTGAATGTAAATTTTCAATGTATAGAAACAGCTGAGAGAGTCCAGTAAGGTTGCTGATAAGCTGGATGTATTGTTTGCTCTGTGAGCAATCTGTTTTGAGTATAGAAAGCAGAACCATGCTATGAAGTCAGGATTATTGCTGTGGGTGCAGATTTCTAAGGCAAAGCATCATCAGCATTAGGAGGAACCCCAGACTGGAGTTCAGTGTAAAACCTCTGTCACTGTGCTACTCCTGTTGTACTTCATCTTACATGGGGGAAACTCCAGCTCTTGCTGCCAATAGTCACTAAAAGTAATAGCTACTAAGTTTTTGGTCTGGGTGAGGTTTTTTTCCTTCTAATTATTATGTGCTATGTTTTTCAGCCTAAAGGTCAATTTTGCTGTCACAAAATCGTCATGATAAGGCTGAGCTGAAACTAAAACCAGGTCTAACCAGGAGACTGAGACCATAACATTAATGTTATATTGTATATTTCATGATTCTTGGGGGTTTTTTCCCTCACTGTGTTCTGGTACATGTGGGACAGAAGGAGGATATAATTAGCCCACACTGGAATATGCAGTTTGACAGGGAGAAAAACACGGCAATGCACACAGTGGAGTCCAAAGGCAGCTCCTGGGCCAGTGCTGCCCTGGTAGCTCAGAAGCCATGGTTTGATGGCGATGGAGCCACTGCCACCAGGCAGCCCCAGGGCTGAGAGTGCTCCTGGTGGGGCTGCCCAACCTCCCACTGCTCTCCAGTCCCTCCCCACCAGCCCAGACAGGATGGGCACTTTGAACTAACTTACAACCCAGATCCTAAAGGTTCTTTACTTTGAGAGTTTGGTAAGGCTTTGAGTTTATGGAATAGAATTCCAAATCTTCTGATTCTCTAAGGGCACTGTAGTGTTTAGTACATCTGTGCCATCTCCTGTCTTCTCCTGGTGTTTTCCACCTTGGCCCCACTCAGCCACAGACTAGATTTGGGTTACCTGAGCAGCTCTGCTCCCTGCTCTCCTGCTGAAGCTTCCTGATGCTCTGAAATGTGGTGGATGACCTCAGTAATTCGGTATTTAGCTTACAAAGCCACAAGCCTTGAGGATGCCTTCCTTGTGATTCCCTAGAGGAAATGACCTATCCCCAAACAGTGAGGCAGGAGAGATAATAAGGAATCATTTTATGAGGAGCCACATTTTATCCTCAACAAATCTGATAAAGGACTTTAGTTCTGGTTTTCCTAAGCTGTTTACCAGTGTGTTTGAGGGATAATTATTTTGCAAAGAAGATGTGAACGGGAGTAGGAGCAGCTAAACTGAAGAGACTGTTGAGCTGCTGCAAGGAAAATTTTCATGCAGATATGAGTGGATGCAAAGTCTGATGCTTGCAAGTGAGCAGCAATGAAAAAGTAATGTTTCACATATTGTGCTATTGTATTATGATTGTATCTGAACATGGGTTGTTGCTGCTGCAGTAGAGCTGCCTTTGTTTCTCCTCTTCTAACTAAACCCCTGGAAAAAAAGCAACATGCAGTAGAATACACCTGCTTGTCTAAAACCTTTAAAACTCTTTGCTTTCTAGTTGTTAGATGAGAGATGCTCCCCCTGATATTTTCTTTCTCATTGTTACTTGCTTTGTGTGAAATCTGCAGTACAGTGGTGGGAACTTTATACAGACTTTTATACAGTAACTGCAGTGGTGGATTTTTAGGAGTTTGTGTATGAGGAGAGAGGGGCTTTAATATTGGTGTTATATTTTTGTTTGTTGTGATTTGATATCCATCCCGATGGAGGGCAGAGAACCACTGAGAGAGGTGCGGCCAGGTGTGGCTTCCTACTGCTTTTTAATTCTGTGATCACAGAACACACAATTCTGCAGTCCTCACACAGACGAGTCTCCCACTGATTTCAATGGGAAATTTGCCTGCATCAGGGATAAAAGAGTGGGCCCCAAGTTGTGTACAATGATGCAATCTGATCCCCCTGCTGTGGAAATTGATGTAATCGCATTCTCGCCCTCCCCCCTTTCTCAGCTCTTCTCCCCACCAACCCCTGGTGACTCCTGGGGGGCTTCCCACCAAACGGAGGGGAGGATGCAGCTGTGTGCTGAAGCTGCAGAGAAGAGGAGGAGACCTGCTAGCAAAATTTATGGAGCTTGTATCCTAGGTGTAATCCTAGAAAACAGCTAAGAACACAGACCTGCCTGCCCTGAGAAATGCAATCACCTGCTTTTGCTAAATGAGGGGTGTTGTTTTTAGTTGTGACATTCATGACACATCCTCCTCACGTGTTTAAGGCTGATTTGCAGTGCTCCATGAACTGAGCAATCTCGTTGCCATCTGCATTCATTCTGTGCAGAGGGACAGGGTTAGCTTTTTCTAGGGCTGTGTTGTTATTGTTGACAGTCTCTGTCTTTTCAGCCATGCTTTTGTGCCCTCGCACACTGCAGGTTGCTTGGGAATAGTGAACCTTGAGAATGCTGCACTTTGTTGCTGGGCAAGCTGGGCGACCTCTCAGATACTTCCCCCTGCTTTGCCATTTGTATGGGGTTTGGGTTTATTTTTTTCCTTTGGGAATTCTAAGCTCAGCTGAATTTGTTCTGTGTTTTGCAGAAGAAAGAGCTTGTTAAAGAATTCCCTGATGACTTTGAAGTGAACTATTTATTTTCTCTCAAGGCTTACTCAGTGTAGCCATTTGCCCCCTCTCCTCTGTTTTTTCACCCCAGTGTTTCCTGAGCTACAAGCATTCTTGGAATACATTAGTTGTAATGAGTTATGTGGGCATCAAAAGTTTTCTTTGAAACTATATGGCATCAACATCTGTTAGCTCTTAGAGAACAGAGACACAGACAAAGGGGCTGATGGGGGGAGGGAGGAAAAAGATATTAAATTCTGGAGTATGAAGTCTCTGTCTCAAAGACTCAGGGGGAGGGGAAGGGGAAATCTGCTAAACTCCATGCTTTGATGTGGCCCGCTGGCCCTGCGATTCCATTTATGGGAATGTGCGTGGCAGACGGGGCTGCGCGGCTGTGCTGTGCTGTGCTGTACAGACCTGTACTGCCCTGTGCTGTGCTGTGCTGTGCTGTAATGTACTGTGCTGTGCTGTGCTGTGCTGGGCTGTGCTGTGCTGTAATGTACTGTGCTGTGCTGTGCTGTGCTGTACTGTGCTGTGCTGTACTGCCCTGTGCTGTGCTGTGCTGTGCTGCCCTGTGCTGTGCTGTGCTGTAATGTGCTGTGCTGTGCTGTGCTGCCCTGTGCTGTGCTGTGCTGTACAGCTCTGTACTGTGCTGTGCTGTGCTGTGCTGTGCTGTGCTGTGCTGCCCTGTGCTGTGCTGTGCTGTGCTGTACAGACCTGTACTGCCCTGTGCTGTACTGTGCTGTGCTGTGCTGTGCTGTGCTGTACAGACCTGTGCTGTACAGCCCTGTACTGCCCTGGGCTGTGCTGTGCTGTACAGACCTGTACTGCCCTGTGCTGTGCTGGGCTGGGCTGTGCTGTGCTGTGCTGTGCTGTACAGCCCTGTGCTGTGCTGTACAGCCCTGTGCTGTGCTGTACAGACCTGTACTGCCCTGTGCTGTGCTATGCTGTACAGCCCTGTGCTGTGCTGTACAGACCTGTACTGCCCTGTGCTGTGCTGTGCTGTACTGCCCTGTGCTGTGCTGGGCTGTGCTGTGCTGTACAGACCTGTGCTGTGCTGCCCTGTACTGCTGCCCTGTGCTGTACTGCCCTGTGCTGCCTGCCCTGCCCTGCCTTGCCTTCTCTTTCTGCCTGCTCTTACTGCCTGCTTTGCCCTGCCTTTTTGCATGCCTGCCCTGCCTGCTCTGCCTAATGCCCTGCCCTTCCCTGCCGTGCCCCACCAGCCTGAGTGCTCTCTGTCACCTACCTGCCCAGCCTGCAGCCCAAATCTTGCCCCAGCCCTTGTTGATACGGTATGGTTTTCAAGGAAAATGCCATATGCTCTTTACAGCTATTGAGATAGGCAATCAGAATTTCTAACAATAGAGGCAACTCTTAAGTTAGAAAAAAAACGTTTGGAAGGGAACTTTTTATTTGCTTGTAATTCTCCTGACATCTTTGTGAATCAGCATGCAATTGTTCATCTAAATCAGGTTTTTAAACGGTGTGCATCTGTGGGGTTTTATTGCCAGTAATTAAAAAACATATGTGTGTTTTCATGTATTCAGCATCAGTCACCAGTCAGGCATGGTCACTGATGCTGGACTGCTTACAGGAATGTGTGGAGATAGGTTCTGCTTTTTATTTTATCTCTTCCTACAGAGCCTCACAGTGCTTGCCCTACATGCCAGGCTGCAGAGAAAAAAAGAAACCTCCATGTCTGTCTTTTCCTCCTGTTGGCTCTGTTTTTAGAGTTAATGTTGATGGCATTGTGCTTTGCTGGGACTTCCTGGCCCATTAAAACCCTGACCAGTTATAAAATGATTAGTTGACATACCTGGGCTCTGGGGACAAAGAGGTGGTTTAAAAAGGAATGTGAACCATCTGTTTTGCCAGCACCTCCTGTTGACAGATTTATGGCTCAACATTAGCATATGTGTCCAGGGTCACACACCTGTGCTTCCTAACAAGGTAATATTATTTAGCAGGAATGTTTTCATCCTGAGGATTCAGAGCTCTTTGCAAAGGTGGGCATCACGAATTCCGCTTTACAGTTGAAAAATGAAGGCACAGAGAGATTTAAGTGATTTACCCTACACCACACAGTGAGTCTGTGGTGGAGCAGTTATTGAATCCAGGTTTCCTCCAGCTGCATAAATATACGTCACCCATTAGCAGGAAAAGCCTTAGAGCCATAAACATAATGGAGAAGCATTGATTATCATTCTGGGGAAGCTTTAAGCCCTTGTGCCGTATGAGAACCTGAGCCATATAGGATGACACAGGAAGGTTCAGAATGCAGTACGTTAAAGCCAGAAAGACCACTGAAATTGGTGATCACGTCTCAAATGAGCAAATTATTCTGTACCCAAGCTCTGTAGCCATTTTTCATTTGCTTCCTGGTGCATGCCTGGATACAATCACCTCAGTGCACTTAAACCTGTCTGTTAAAGAGTTTCTTGGTAACCAAATCTATCATGAAAGGAAGTTGAACAGAAAATCAGATTTATTACGTAGCTATGCCCATGTGTCTGCTGTGGTGAAGATGCCCAAAATAAGCAATTCAGAGAAGTTGTTGAGCTTTTTGAGGCTGGAACGAAGATGAAGATTTATCCTCTTTCATTCATGTCCTTAGATATGTTCCTCGATATAATCTATGTTGAACATAAGATCTTGGGGAACATGGAACAATTGATTTTCCAATCAGCAAGGACATTAGAGGTTATTAGAACAAAGTAAGGTAAATAGCTGCATCTGTAAAGTGAGTTCATTTATTCTTCTGAAGTAGCTTCAAAGTGAATTTAAATATAGCAAAAAGCAGTCATTTCTTGTTTCAGCTCTATTTAATCTCAAAGACTGATGATCTTTTTTAGTTGAAGATGGCTGGACCCTTCAGGAGGAAAGTAACTGCTGATTATGTACATCTGTTCTAACAGTTGCTCTCAATTATATGATCTCTTATCTGGCAGAAGTCCTTGAAAAGCTGTGTTTTATCCTATCACCTTAAAAATAAGAAACCTTAATAGTTACAGAATTCCAATAGTAGTGTTAATGGAAGATGTCACTTTGCAAACACCTAGCAAGGGTTTATAAATATTGATGAAATCCAGGATTAAAACATAATAAAAATAGTCATGTTCTGTATTGAATCTGGAATAATCTAAATAAAAATTACCCTTAATTGATCTTCTGAGTATCTACAGGTTTTAACATACATTGGATAAAACAATCCTAGTATTTTAAGCTATTATTTTTGGTATTTTCTTTTTCTCTATCTATTTGTATACAGTTAAATGAGTTAATGAGTTAAGTGAGCAGGCAGGTAGCCTTTGTTGGGTGCAGGTTGCAGTGACTGACCCTGAAAGAGGATGCTCATATGCTCACTACAGTAGAGGTGACAAAGGTACTTGCAAAGAGCATGTTTCATTGTTGTCACTATCTGATTTGACAGGCTGGTGGAAAGAAACAGGTTAGAAACATGAAGAAAGGATTTGTATGTCATCCTGTTGGAAAGCCTCATCCACATGTTTGTTTTGGGCAAAAGAAGTTCAGCTGCATGTTGCTAGCAACCTGGAACCAAAAGTACCACGTTTCCTTTCTTATTCAGGTGTCCACCATGAAGACTTTTGTGCAAGTGTCCATCTGCTGTCCGTGTTTGTTTCCTCAACAGGCTCATGTTCATATTTCTATGAATAGGCTATCCTTAAAAGTGCATCTTACAGGAACTGCTCCTGGTACCCATTTGAGGGTATAAAGGTATTTGGGATGATTTCTGCCTCATAAGCCTTTAATAGTGCATGATCCTTTGTGACTGGAGATTGAGTGGGCTTTTTTTGGCCATCCTGTCTTTATCATCACAGTATTTTAGCAGCAGCTGGAATTGCTCTACAGGTAACTTCTGTGAGATGAGACTTCAGAAGTGCCAATTCTGTCAGATTGGTGGATACAGATGTGTGATTTCAAAGAGTGTTGCCATGTTTTTATGGCTGGGAGTTACTGCTTCCAGAGAACAGAGGCAGCCAAACTGAAGGCATTTGTGTTTCATCATTTTATTTTTGGAGCTGGTAGATTAGTATGATCTTTATGCTAAGGTACCAAGGGCTGAATTTTGCTATCTGTGCTATAAAACCCATTGTGTCCTGCTCTCTCTGTTAGGAAGATCATAACTTTGGGCACAGAGGCCAGCAAGAGAGATAAAGGCAGTAAAATCCTAAGCCACAGCAGTTAAACCCATCCAAGATCATGTCACGGATCTTAGAGGAAAAGTCTGTTTTCTTAAGAACTCTACCTGCTGTGATTATATGATGAAGAAATTTTATCTGAGAGACACTTGAATGCATGGTGGAGGAAGAAAAACTCTTCTGTAATGACAGAGGACAGGTTCTTATTTCAGAGAAAGAAAACATTATAGAAGTTGAGCTTGTTTCTTCTGCTGAACAATCTACATTATTGCAGTTGCAGTGTGTATTTCAATGTGGGTCTAAAAATCAGAGTCAACTTGACTTTTTCGAGTGTGAGCTGGTTTATGCATTCTCTACAGAATGTTGCATCCTAGTGAATTATCTTTATGATTGCAGAAGAAAAAGAGAAATATGCTGTAGAAGAATAATATTAGGCTTAAAACAAGGCATAAATGTGTATTGCTCTGTAGTGTTTTTTTGTATTGCATATGTTTAATTCTTACATGTATTCACCTGGTTTCAATTTTCATTATAGTGAGGCTTGGCATATATACTTTTATCTGTGTAAGGTCCTGAGTTTATAGATTACTTATGAACAGAGAAGGAAAAGAAGCTCTTGTCTAAATAGAACACTGTAATACCAGGACTGTATGGTTTATTTGAAAAAGCTTATGAGAGGGATCTTCAAGCATTTTTGAAAGAGAATATTACAATGAAGTCTTCATTTCCAAATGCTGAGAGAGCCAGATGCATGCCCAAAGCACATTCTTTTCTTTTGCCTGTAAGTAGTGATTGCTCAGAATTGTGTGCATCAATACTACTTTCATGTTGGACTGCATGGGTACCTGTGCATGGAGGCTGCTGGCCTGGCACAATGTCCTTTCCACATGTCTGACAATGAACAATTTATTTATTTATTTCCTTATTTACTTCATTTTCAACTTTTAAGCCTGGCTATAAGCCTGTATTTAAACAAGATGACCACCATTATTGAGATGTCAGGAAGCTTCCTAGTGCTGGAGCCTAGGCTTGAGCTGGTCATTGTTACATGGCTGGGTTCCTACTCCATGGGAAATTTCAGATACCCAGAGGGGATCAAGCTTCCTTCCATCAACTGTTTTTCAAAAGTCTTTTTCCTCTTTCTCTTCAAGTCTGGACAAGACTAAAAGTAAAGTAAAACAATAATGATGGCTTTGAGATTTGAATGGGTTTCCTGAAGCATCTTCAATAGATGAGGTTTTCACATTTTCACAGTCTGCTAAGGACTTGCTGTAAAAAAAATCAGACTTATTTTGGAAATTTGCTTCCTGCAAGTGAGACTGAAACATCCAGAATGGCCACTTAGCACCTGACAGGCCCTGAGTGGTTTGGTTGAAAGGCCAAAGGGCATCCTCATTCTCTTGAGCGTCTGTTTCTTGGAATTGTTTTTCTACATCAGGAATTGAAGTTTGTGTGTAGGTGATGCAGCATTCTTATTGGCAGTGACTTTAAAACCATTTAAAATCTACACAAGACATTAGAATTACCACATATCTTGTCCCTTGCAGTAGTGTTGTGAAATGCATTTCTTCAACTTTGCTCATTCCAAAACTTTATTGCATCAATATGAGAATAAAGAGAGAAACTCCATGTTTCAGTCAGATGGTTAAAAATAGGGAGGAAAGGTTTTTGGTTGATTTGTCATTCTGCATGTGTTGTGCAAAAAAAAAAAAAGTATGTATGATTCCTTGACAAAAACTTAATTAAACAGGAAATATATGCACATTTGCTGCCAAAAATGTAGAAAATTTAGTATCTTAAGGCTAAATCAAAGTATTTTAACGAGGTATTTGAAGGAGAGAGGTAAAACAACTTGTTTCTACTTGAGAAGAGCAACACCTTTTAGAAAAATGTTAATTAACGCAATATTGACTTGAGATGTAATACAAGGAGTAGGGGGCCCAGGCTTTGAAAATGTGCTTGTTATCAGGATAAGCCACTTAAATCAAAGGTTAGCCTTTGAAATATCTAGTACATGTATGGATGTATCTGTCTGTACTTATCACTGGAGCAAAACTGTATTGAGCACCGTGTTAGGTGAGGCACAGGCTGCTGAAATGCACGCTCTGGATGCGGTCAGGAGCTTTGGCTCTTGTGTGCTTTAAATGTGCTGGGTATCGTGGGGGTGACATGGGAAGGCAGAGCCAGGACAGAGAGTGGGTAATACTGCAGAGCAAATTTGGGGCAGCTGGTGGATGTAGGGACTAGGAGGCAGGACTAGGGGATGTGACTGCAAATACACCAGTGCAGAGCCTGGAAGGTGAAGTCAAGGAGCTTGACCTAAAGGCAGAAGCAGAAAGGGAGCCAGCAAAGGTGATGTAGGCAGAATGAAGGGTGAGTACAGTAATTTCACAACTACAAGCCACACCCTTTTGACTGAAATTTTGATCAAAACCCAGAAGCGCGCCTTATAATCTGTTGTGCCTTATATATGGACAAAGTTTGGAAATTTGCCAACCCAGAAGTGCGAGCCGCGAGAGCCATGGCAGCCAGTGCCGGGGTTGGGCGGGAGTGCTGGGGCCCGTGGCACAGGGAGGGCGCCTGGGGCTGTGTTTAAAGGCTGCACCGATCCGTGAAAAATGTTTGCAAATTGAGCACTTGCCAGTAAACCCCGTGATCGCAGGATTCCGTTACTAATTCATTACTTTGTTGCGCTCAGATCCTCGCTGCAAAAAAAAAAAAAGTGCACCTTATAATCTGGTTTGTCTTATATATGGACAAAGTTTGGAAATTTACTGCCAACCCGGAAGTGCACCTTATAATCTGGTGCACCTTATAATTTTGAAATTACTGTATTTGGATTGCAGCATTTTCAGATGGCCTGTGAGAAGGAAGTCAATAGCTGGAAGCCCCAGAGTGAGTGCCTGGCCTTTGTCTCCAGAGACTTGTATCAGGAAGAAGACTGCACAGAGCAGTTAGGGCTGAAGTTGAGGTTAAAAAAATTAAAATTTCCATTGAGTTAGAATTAATCGATGTCTGATTACACAGCGAAGGTGGGAAGTGAGTGATGATTGCTGGACTTGTACCCAACTGAATAGGAACAGTGGAGCTTTTAAATGGTTTTCTTCTCCTCATGTATGTATATACTCAACAACATTTCTAAGAGAGTTGCACTAATTAACTCTTGTCTCCACCCCTGCCCTCTTAAATCTGAGCTGAGTACAGCAGCACCTATCAGAGTGGGGTACATGGGGCACAAGGTCCTTTCCAGCCAGGCCAGTTGTTCTGGGTTTTGAAGCACATGTTTGAGCCTGAATCTTAGTCACTCACTGTGTTGGTAGCTAACAGCCGCCAGCTTATTCATCTCGGAAACTCCTGGTGAGGTAGAGACACTTACTCTAGATGGGTTCCTGTTCAGCAACCCATAGCAATGGCATGCTGGAATAATCCTTCTGTGTAAATGCTTCTTTTCTTTATTCTTTCAAGTGCTCGCTGACCTCATTTATGTAGTATTTCACAGGGTACATCTGGTTTTGGTTGTTTCATGACTCAGTGCTCCAGTTTGAAAACTCAGTGCTGTGATTTAAATCATGGTGTCAGGACGGTGATATACAGCTGCCTATGACC
This sequence comes from Sialia sialis, assembly GCA_009812075.1. NCBI lineage: Eukaryota > Metazoa > Chordata > Aves > Passeriformes > Turdidae > Sialia > Sialia sialis. The sequence continues at coordinate 1,188,246 of VRYO01001792.1, read as the reverse complement.
CAAATGTTGTTTCTGTTGCTCTTGGGCACTGGTCCTGCCTGTGGCAGAGCCTGCCTGAATGCAGAGCTGTTCCTGGATTTTTCATTCTCTCAACCCACATCCTCTTTGTGCTTGAACACACTTGTCCCCAGTGTCAGATATTCCTACCTGGCTGTAGTGTTTGCTTCCCACTAGAGTTTATTGAGCTGTGTGTTCTGTTTTACCCACTGATCCTTTTCCACTTTATGAATTTGGGTTGCTGGGGGTTGATGCACTGTTTTATCCACTCTAAGGCAATTTGTGTGGGTTACTGGATTATGCAGGATGAACGTCAGTCAGAATTGTTTTCTCTGATACTTGCTCAACTTTTATACTTTTCTGTTGTGTGAGTTCACATACACTGCCCAGAAGCCTTTTCTCAGGCAGGTGCATTCTGGTGTTTATCCAGATTGCAACATCTGTCTTGGTGGTGCTAAAAATATTCAGGAGACTCTCTTGCAGTTTTTTTGACAGAAAAGTTAATGATGATAAGATGAATGAGGCAATATATATTTTTATTCCTGCATTTTTTTCCTGTAAAATCTTAAGAGTTGCCCACACTCTTCTCAGATACATGTCTGTCTATCAAAGATGATACATGTCAGAATCTTCCACAGAGGAGTACCTTTGAGTGGGAGCTCAGGAAGTCTGCTTAAATGTGTCACTAAATGTTCAAACGATACTCTCATCAGTTTCAGGATGGATTGTCAATTTATGTGCTGTCTAACAGTTATATTATGGTTCAACAGCATGAAAAACACTTTTTAGAATGTGTTAATTTATAATAATTTGGTTTAAGGCAGAAACACTTACTGGAAATTTGCTTGCATTAAGTTACTACTTTAACTTAAATAACTAGGAGCTAGAGAAGGAGTGAAACTAGACTGGAATGTAAAACATATTTGCTTTAGACCCATGTAATGATTAAAAGTGAGGAAATAAGGAAGCTAGTGTAATGAATATTAATGCTTCACTCTGCTGTTTTACACTCTCTGTCTTCCACTGTTTTCCTTTGAGTTACTTGATAGTGCATTTTTCATCAACAAATGTATACTTATTTTTAAGTGATGCCTTTTGACATATGGAAAATCACAGCAATTAATGACTTGTGAGTTTTTCAGAGCATGAGATTAATGACATAATTTTAACAGGCAATATTTGATACCCACATGCAGTGCTTGCTTAGCTAAAGTTATAAGAAGTGAAAGCTACTATCTAGATAGCATTCTCAGAGATACACTTCAACTACCTACCCATTGCATATTTGCTGGTCAGGTTAACAGAATTATTTTTTTTCCCAAGGAGTGTGGGAACTCCAACACAAAACCCCAAATGAAACAGTTATTCAATATTTAACATTGTGGGAGAGCAGAGACATTTCTATATAACATTATCTATGGGAGGTATGTTCTCACAGCTTCATGGAAAATTGTGACACGGGGGAATTTGATCAAACAAAAGTATAACTTTTAGATGGTCCTGAAAAGATCATCATCTTGCAGCAATATGATGTGTCATGCCAACATTTTGTGTCTTCTTTTCATTCTCTGTTCCTTCCATAATTTTTAAGGCAATGATTGATATTAATCAGCACATGCCTAGAAAATAGAGTTTTCTTTATTGGAATAAAAGTAGGTTTTTTTGTTTTCTAACTGGAAAGATGAATCCAGAATGTCAGCTTTTATAGCAGCATTGTGCTGTGCTGTATCCCAGTATTCCAGGCCAGTTTGCCAGCATTTCTCAGATATTTGTCATTTAAGGTGTAACTTTACTTTAGGGAGTGTGATTGTGAAGAGGCAGTATTTTCAGGGTTTCTGGGCTAAGTATCCAGTATTGTTAGTGAAATCTAATTTTTAACATGCTGTTGCAGAAATTGATACTGAAGAATTCCTAAGATATGCTTTTGTGGCTTAGTTACTCTGTTATAACTAATCTCAAAGAATAACATTTGAGCATGTGGAAGGTAAAGAACTCTGCCAGCTTTTTTCAAGGAAAAGAGGTGAACTGCCTTTATCATGACCAAATTCCTTCGCTAAAGCTAATGAATACAACCAGACATTAATTTTCACAGGTTACTCCCTTATCCTTATCTTGTACTAAAAGCTCTCCAAGGTCAGCTTCCAGCCCACAGGTTGATGCTGAGGATTCTGGCTCTGTGCTGCTGCTCTGTTTTTGCAGATGCAGCTGGAATGCCTGTGAGTGCAGCACACCAGTTTTTTAGGCTCATGTCCTTCTTTGTCGCCATAACTTGATCAGAGTGTTTGGGGCAGACTCCAGGGAGCTGGACTGCAGTGAAAGCTGTGACTCTGTGGGGCTGCCAAGGCTTTGGAATGGCTGAGAGCAGTCAGGACATGAGGACAGGTGCCATTCCTTGTGGCTTAGTTGGGCTGGGGTGATGGGGCTGGAGGGTTTGTTAATAAGAGAGTAAGAATGCTCCTCAGAGTCTTTGTAACTGGGATTAGCTCCAAATCCCACTGATGTCCTTTATAATTACTTCAGCACCACGAGAGAAATGATTTTTGGGTCTGAGATAAATTCATCTGTGTGTCTATGGCATCTGCTTCTGTATTGTTCTAGACATACTGGGGCTGACAGAATTTCATTACTTTCAGAACTGAAGGCTCAGGCAGCTTGTCAGAATCTGGTATCTGCTTTTCTTGGGTGACCTCTGGCATATGGAAGTTTTCTGTTTGTTGGTAGAACCAAGTGATAACATTCCTCTATGGGTAGTGAAGGGCTTATTTCTCTTTTATAATTTCCATTTGGAGTTTTTTAATCTTGATTGAAAGAACATTGAAATGCTAAATATTACTTTATATAATTATTTATGGTCCTTTTTTTTCTTTCTCCTATATAGTCAACTCATCTTCACTTAATTTTTGTCCAGAAGTATGTCCAGAGCCCTGTAAAATAGCACCAAATGCATTGACTACAACTGATAAGGTGATTGACTTCTTTCCTGGAAAACAGTTTCTGTGTTCTCATTCATGTTATAAATTAATTCTGGCAATAATAAATACAAATTGTTAATATCTCAGCACCTTATATGTAGTATATTTGTAGTTAATTTTTTTTTTTTTTTGTTTTAAACAGGATTTATCTGGGGAAGGCTACAGAGACACTATTGGTGATGAACACTTTCATCTAGAAGGTATTTAAAAAAATTTTTTTTGGTTAATATAAAGGGATAATTGGAGTTAATTAGTGAATAAATAAGTGTGAGAATACATATGTTTAGAGTGCAGTTCTTGATCTACTGATGAGTCATTTGCCTGAAAAGACTGTTAACATGGAAATAGGATATTATTTCTGTATCTGCTACTACTTGTATTGGAAAAAGTCACCCAGCTGAATCACAGGGACCAAGTGTTTTAATTCAGGGTCTCAGCATTTTCTCCAGGTACTTCTCCTGACATCGGTAGGAGTGGTGCATGTCCCTGTCCCTGGCAGATGTGACAAATGAGAGTGTTACCACTGAGTTGTGTGGGACATGCCCTCCCTTCTGGGTTACACAAACCAGCCTTAGAAACTCCCAGGTTCATTTCTAGTAGGGACTAGAAACTGTTTCTCAACACATTTTTCTTGAATATGAATGGAATCATTATCGCCTCAGACAGGTTCTCTTTCCATCTCATCTCCTCCTCTGTGATCAGGCAGATGAGATGGAGTCATGGCTGTGGTGGGAAGGATCTCTGGTGCCTGTGACATGGATGCTCTGTTCTGCCAGAGAGCACATCCGAGGTACCTTGAGCTTCAGGGACAAGTGGGGGTTTGGGAATGGAGGAGATTCTTTTGTTGCTCATTCCTTTCATGGAAATGAGATTTCAGAAACTCTCTAGTACAACAAGCAGTTGCATGGGCTGTGTGCTGGATTTATATTATACACTAGTGGAAACAATGTGCCCAGTGTATTTAGAGCAATGGACCATGTCAAGCTTAATCTGGAAATTTCTATACTTTCATAATCCAATCATTTGTTTCTGGTATTAGAAGCTTTTGTATAAACAGAACATGAAAGATTCTCCATTAAGAATATCTGCCTTCCAATTCCCTGCCTGTGCAATGTGTTAATTTACCATGATTCTTGGATTCCAGGTTTCTCTCATTTCTCTAGTTTACAAAGACTGCATGCCTTGCATGTGCCATAACATAGGAGCTCAGATTTGGCTAGTGCTTGTAGGCTACTGTTAATCACAAAGGCAAGCTATATTTGCCGTGATGGAATCAGTGTTTGTTGAGTGGTTTTGCATTTAACTTCACCACAGTTTTCCAGTCTCCCCTTAGCAGGAGATAGGGTAGGATTTTAATTTTAGAATGATAGGAGAAACAGGATACTGAACAGGAGACAGGATATTAAATGTCAGCAAGGCGAATAATTTCATTTTCTTTGTCTCATTCTCTTTCCTTGCCTTTAATTATTTCTTTCTTTGTTGGGCAGCATTATCTTGCATACCAAATATAATATTCAATATATAATATTTTCAAGCTAGTCAGCAACAAGATTTTTTTATTAGAGTGTAAAGCCTTCTAGGTAACTGTAATTTCAGTCTTTCAGCAGTTTCACATTATTGTCTCTGATGAGTCTCGTTTGTTATGAGCCAGCTGAGTAGTGAAGACCAGATTTAGATACCAGCAGTGGTCGATCCTTTGTGTGCTGTCACCATGGCAGAGCTGTTCTGTGGCATCTTTCCAGCTGGGAGGGACATGGCTGTTCCCACCCTGTGCTCAGGCAAATGCAGGCAGGTTGTCAAAGCTTGCTCCTCATCCCTTCTGCTCTCAGATCTCCAGGCTGTGCTTTCCATGCTGGGGACAGTGTTAACCACTTCCTATTTCATTCAGATACTGAAAATCTTAAAGATTATCAAACAATACAACAATCATTGTGTTAAAACATCCTTTTTGTGTATCTTTTTACTTGCATCATACTTTAATGATTGTGCTAGTTAGTACTAGCACAAAATCGTGATATTAGATAATGTGAAGCTGAAACATGATTTGAGATCTTTGATAGGGCACATCTTGAATTTTTGGGTACAATATGACAACTGCCATACCTCTTCTCTGCATAGAAATGTTTTTGTGGGAAAATGTAATTCATATTCTAGAACCTAGATTGATCTTTCCATTTAAAACAGTTGTTTTATTTTTTGCTGCCTCGTGATCTTTACGTATGTGCTGGTGTAACACAAGTGCTGCATGATTATATGCTCATGTTCATAAGATAACATCAAAATCACCAACAGCTTCAGGGATCTGTAGCCCAGAAAATGGTTGGTTAGACTAAGTTCAGAGAGAACATGAATGGCAAATACCATGCTCTACCAAATACTGTGCATCAATGCACTGTATTCTGTCTTCATAAATACATGGTAGAGATGAAAAAGAAACATTTCTCAGATTTGCAAAAAAAGCACAGCAAATACAGTTCCAGTGCCACAGTTCTTGTTCAGGGGAATGTTACAGCCTTCTCTCGCAGGAACTCTCTTGGAGAATATATCTGAGTTCTTTAGAAGGCTCTCACTGAAAAGACAAAATAGCAATAAGAGAAATAATTGAATTCCTTATTTTGTTTTACATAGCCAAGTTCATTACCTTTATTTTCCTTCCCTCTCTTTTTTTTCCCCCTCTTAGCTGTCTGAGCACTACAGATAAAAAGAACTCTCTTTGCTGGATTTAACTTCTGTGTTGTTATGTAAAGCTTGATCAAATCCTTTCGTCTTAACAGACTTAACTGGCCAACAGCAAAAGGCTCGGGATTCTGGGATTAAGATTGTATTTGGTAAGAGGACTGGTGCATTAGTGCTTTCTTTTGAACTATACAAAGAACAAAGTAAACATCAAAAGCATTAAGCCATGAGAGCGGATTGTTGACTCAATGTTGCTGCATGACAAGAGGTTAGAACTCAATAGCGGCAACTCTGTTTATTGAGTGCTGTGCAGCAAGAAACCAGCACTGCCTATTATATCCACCACCTGCCTTTGATTTTGCTGCTGGGCAAGTCACTAAATTGAAATTTTTGAATTTTCTCTTATGTGGTCAGTTGAGAGACCGATTCCTTAGATAAGAGACACCAATGGAAACCTCAGTCTCATATTACTCTGTTTTCCTTCTTCCTCTTTCATTAATAACACAACAATTGGGCATGCTGGATATAGGTTCTGTAGTGGATTTGTTTTTGCATCTTGCATTCCAGGTGATTTCCCAGTGTATTTCAGAGCCTTCCACTTGCCAGACTTTGGAGTACTTGTGCAATCTGCTGTGGCTGTGAAGGAATGCCTCGTGCTTGAACTTCCTTATCCCCCAGTTTCTGCACAGGAAGGAAGGACGTGCTTCACATGTAGGGTAAAAGAGCTCCCATTTTCTACTCCTTGTCCCTAGTTAGAATAATCAGTTACCAGAACTGAATGACTGAGGGTGGCTCTGGAAGAAGTCACAAAATCTAGCACAGACATTAGGAGAGATTTTCCGTTTTGTGTTGGCAGAGAAGCTAAAATGGCAGGCAGGAATTGAGTGCAGGATGAAACAGCAAGTCACTCATGGGGACAAGCAGGGGGTTCAGAAAAAAATCTGCTATTTGTGTGCTCAATAATGACATCCCAGTTCTCCCTCAACTCTTCTGCACATAAGTAAGCTGCTAATGAATTGTTCGAGAATCCTCCTACAGTTTTCCAGAACTTTTTTCACCTCCTTTCCTTTCAGAAATATTTGCAGCTAAAACCTGTAGACCAGGAGAGCTTTCTTACCTTGACCACTCCATGTCTTTCTGAAATGAACTGGGGTTTCTCCATCTTATCACTTGGATATTTAAAAACTTTTCAGAAAGTTCAGCTAAGGAAGGAGCTGATGCAGTCCTCTGATGCAGGCTGTTTGTATAAAGGGTTGATTTCTTCCTTGTGCCAGTACAAGCTCTTTGGATCCCCATGGGATACAGCTGCCTTTTGGAGTTCACAGTGAAGTCTTGAGCTTCACCTTGATACTAACTTATTGTCCCAATTATTTATGCAATAATGTGATTTCTCATGTCACTGCTCTCTTGAAAAGTATGTCCTACGTATTTCTATTAATCAGAAATCTTGCATCTCTTGGGATCAATCTAGTCCTGTAGCTGTCAGAGGAGCTGCCTCTTACACTGACAGCAATCTGTTCCCTGTTTCATTTGTCAGCTGAGGGTGATGTCTTGATTATTATTCTCTCAACAGAAGACTGGAGAAGATCCAAGCCTTCCTGGTGCCTTATCTGAACATGATATCCAAAGCCCTGCTGAAAGCAGTGACAGAGCTTGGCCTGAATCAACAAACCCAATTTTTTATATGTTTCTCAAGACAGATGTATCTTAAATCCCTAGATGTAAGATGTTCCCTGTTCTGGTTCTCTGTACCAAAAAGTAAAAATTATTCAGGTCATTTCTTGCCCATTAATATTAGAAAGCCCTCCAACAGAGTTCAAAGCCCATGTTGTTGCTGAAGAAAAATCTAGCAGATCTGTAAAAGAGCTACTTGTTGCACTTTTCACATATTTGCAAGCCATTATGGAATTTTTAGATCTGCAATTAAAGCATTCTGTATTCAGAAAAGCAGAAAAGTAATTTGTTATATTCTTAACATTGTTATATGTTTTTCAACTTTTTCCTAGTGTATGCAGTCTGTCCTTCACATCTTTCTCCTCAGCATCTGTGGTTAAGTGGGAGCTGAGGTGTGGTTAGCAGTGCTCCAGCATGAAGAGCTGTGTTATTTATGACTTTAATAAGAACTGATAAGCTAACAAGGAACCAATAATAAAGAATGAGCTGCAGGTTTCGGTCTGCTGATCTGCCCAGCTCTGACAGGCTGTCTAGACCCCCCAGCTGCATGTGCTTCCCCCTCCACACTGATCCCAGACATCCCAGTGATGGGAGCAGTGGGGGGCTTCCCTTTGCTGGGGCTGCAGCAGCAAGGGAGGCACAGGGGAGGATCCTTCCCCAGTGCACCTGGCATTGCTGCTCCTGTGGGAACGTACTCCCCTTCCTCTCTGTCTCCATTCAGGAAAAAATTAGTGGAGGCTTTAGTTCCTGCAGTTTTCTCTAAAATTAGTAATTGAAAGAGTATTTGTTGGGTTGTCAGCTCAGAGGAAGGGTGATAAGGCATCGTACTTGGGCCCAAATTGGTTATAAACTTGTCAGCAAAGGAAAACTTGAACAAGCATTTTAGCTGGTTTTAGCCAACCTTCTACTTTCTTGGGGACACTTTTTTCTATACTTTGTTCTTAACTCAAATGAATGTATTGTTCTAAGCTGAGCTGTGAATAGGTAATAAAAGGCAATAATTGCAAATTGCACTCTCCCTAGTTAATGCTTTCAGTTATAATAGTTATTAATTTTCTAAAGCTTAAATGATTTCTGTATTTTAAACCTGATGTTCCTGTGTATTTATAGAAAAGGCACAGATTGCATCTTGCACACAGGCAAATTTTCTTTATGTTGGCACCACTGTTATTACCTGTATGGTGCTATTGATGCAGACTTGGTGCTTTGCAGAAAATGATGGTCCCTTCTCTCTCAGGTTTGTAAGGAGAATACCTGTTTATACCTGACACTGCAAGTGTTAATAATTCTACCTTAAAAGTGCTCTTGTGGGATGTTATATGGGAACTCTGCATTTTAATGACTTGTTGCTAATCCTATGTACTTACCATAGATTTGCTATGCCTGAGTATATGCTATGTGATCACCTCAGACTGTTGATCACTTGCTCACTGGCTGTATTTTTTTCAGCTCCCTAGAGGTCTCTGCTGTATCCTTTCCTACTACTCAGTATGACATGGAACAACTCTGAAAAATGTCTTTGGCCACAGGGTGACCCGCTGGCAGCAGCCAGCAGTGTGTGACAGGCAGCAGGTCCTGCTGGGGCTGGCAGCTGATAAGCTGGTTACTGTGGCTTGGAAGGAGAGCGAGGGACCTGGGGTGTGGGGAGGAAGGAGCAGGGGAGAGTGCCAAGAGAAAACTGCTTAGTTTGGCAGTTAGAATAAAAGTCACCAAAGAACATGAGACTGGTAGGATTAGCAGAAGTTTTCCTGTGGTTGTGCACAGATCCAGGAAATTATAAGAAGCAGGTAGGCTGCTTGCCATGAGTGGGAGGAAAATCTTACGGCATGAGGCCCTTTAAGAAAAAAATGTAAAAAAATATAAAATTGTACAAGTGTTTCTTAACATTAGCTGTTCCAGTTGAGGGGGGTTGGTATTTGGATCAGAAGGTTTTACTTTTGGAGCTGCTGTTTCAAGTGCAGCCAGGTCAGTAGTGATGAAAGACTGTTGCCATCCAACAGTTGCCCATGGCCTGTGTGTAATGAGTTAGTGGTCTCCAGGTGTTTCCAAATGAGCCTTTACAGTGTGTCTAACAGCTCCCACCCATGTTGGCAAGCAGAGCACAGAAAGGCAGTGAAAAGTGGGCTGTTAGGACACCTCAGAGGGTGAGCTTTCCTCCTCACACTGCTGTGTGAGAGCAGCGCTCTCCTGCCCGCGTCCTGCGTGCTCCCTGTGCAGTGTCTCTCTTGAACTCACACCCGCCAGCTCCTAACAGGCTGTGACACATGATGTGTTCTGTCTGTGCTTTGAGACTGTGCTGGGTTATGATGCTCTGCATTAGGCTGGGAAGATCATACCTGCTGTAAGCAGCAGTTTCACACTGATCTCTGTGTTCAGATCATTCTACACAGTGGAAAGTTGTTACGTTGAACACAAGCACCTGGCATGTTTGGTTCAGGAACAGCATAGCAAGGCTGAGAATGAAGCTTGGGATTTTCTGCAACCGTGTCTGGCCCTTAGAATATGATAGAGTTTTAAAGTACAGTACACAAGAAAGCCTTCCAAACTTACTAGTGGTCTGTATTCTTTAAGATAGCTGAAGAAAGCCAAATGTTAATAGGAGAGTGAACAAGCACATCAAAAAGAGCAAAGAATTGATCCTTAATGAATACCTTAAATATGGAAAGCTTTAAAATAATATTATGTGTATGGTATTTATTTTTCCATGTTCTTTCCATCTATCTAAGACTGGCAACTTTGCCTTCTGCTGTGGAGAAGCTAATGCTCCTCCTTATCTCACAATAAACATATTCTTTTATTCTCAACTCTGGGGTAGTCACGAACTAGGTTGCTAGGAGGCAAAAAGTCACCTATTGGAAAATCTATGTCTACAGGTCTCTCAAGCTGCTTCTCTCATGGCATGTGAGAGCCAGACCATCAGGGTGCATGTGGGAAGCAAAAGAATCAAAGGCCAAAAGGGTGTAGCTTAGGGAGATCTCATCGAAGGCAGGAGGGCTCTTGGATTTGCCTTTGGCATCCCAAAGGTGAGCGAGGCAGCACTGTCAGAGCCCACGAGGGGTTGCTCAGTCAGTGAGTGAAGCTCCAGGGAAGGTTCCCTGTAGCAGGACAGGTTTGTGCCAGGGATGTGAGGTTTGTGGTGTGTCCATGCAGCCTGGAAGGGCTGTGTGCTCACTGCCTGGGTGAGCTGCAGCTTCGGGCTGCGCTGGGTCACAGCCCCCCAGAGAGCAGAGAGAGGCAGCTGAGCCCAGCTCTGCCCCAGCTGTGGGCACATCTGGCAAAGCCTGAGCCCTGCCTGGGGCTGTCCTGCTCTCCTGCCTGGGCACAGCTCCTCTGTGCTGGCCAGAGCTGGGCTGGGAGAGGGATCCCGTGTCTGTGGGCACAGATAAAGCTCCATTGCTGTACCTGGGCAGCAGCATGATCATGTACTTCAACTTTGCCCCAGGACATCCACCACCAAGAACAAAGAATGAAATATGGGAACAAGTCAGGAGTTTGAAAACAATCTCTCTGGAAACATGATGAATACCAGTGGTTTCATTTATTCTACTTGAACAAAGGTCCTTTTCTACTTTTAATTTCCCAGCAACGATTATTACCAGTTATTTTTCTTGTAGCTTTGACCACGGTTCATGGAGGTTTTATTAAACATGTTTTTGAAAAGTGATTCAAAATGCCATTCTTCTCTGACTCTCTTATGAGTCTCCCTTTTATTTTCTTTTTTTTTTTCAATTTATTTTTTGTTATCCATGTGAATCTAAGTGCATATTTCCAGTGAAAGATTTGGGCTAGATAACAATCTCATGCTGGTGTTCCTAGAATTATTCCAGTTTTTTGCCCTTATAATTAAAAGAAGTTTTAGCCTTTGATATTTCAGAAGACAACATATATGTTTCAGATCCCTTGCCTTTACATGAAACACTGCACGCATTTTTAGATCATTTTTTGGAAACCTTGAACATTGGATTTAATAGGCAATATGTCCTGCTGCAGTTCCCAAATATTCCTGATGTTGCAAATTTTCTTGTGTTTCACTGACCTGTGACAGAGCCAGGCAACTGAGCTGTGGTGCTGCCTTTGCTGGGTTTTGGCAGCTTTCTGCAGAGGGTTTTTGTTTAGATCCATGTGTGTGATTCTGTTAATGCCTTCTCTCCTGCCCATAGGGATTTCATATCTTGGAGTGTCTCATGTGGACACACATTATGACAGGATCGAATTCTTCCTGCATTTCTGGGGCTGAGTTTAGGGGCAGTTTTATGCAGAGGGCCTGCCTGAGGGATGCAGTTAGACAGAAGCCTGAGCCTGTGCTGGTGAGTTGAGCCTCAAGACCCTGTGACCCTTGCAGACCTGGCTGTGTGGATGCAGAGCTGTGCAGGCAATTTCCATCACAAGCCTGTTGCTTTGCCAGTTGCTGTTCCAAATTCAAAGTGTGTATCAGTCAGGGTGCTTTTGTGTGTTTCAACTCTACTTCTGCTGCAGTAGCTACAGAAACCCAAAGTTTTACCTCACCAGGCAGAACAAGTGCCCTTTGTTACCTAGACAGATTACAGGTTTTTCTAAAGTCTGCTCTTCATAAAAGCCCAGCTTGAACAGTGGAAATTCTGACTTGCCTCAGATACTGAGGAGACTTTTATAGTTTCAAGTAGCTCCAGGGTTATATTTTAAAAGTTGAATTTCATCACATGTTTCAAGTTTGGTGGAAAAAAAAAGCATGATATTTTTAGCAGAAAAAAGTCCCCCCACACCTTTTTTCTTAACAGATGTTTCATCTCAATCATATCCAAACCTCAAAGCACAAGTAGCAGTCAACCATATTCTCCTGTGGAGAAAGAGATAAAATGTCATTTGTTTGGAAGACAAGCTTTTTTTTGTAACCACAACTAGTTTGTGAGTAAAAGCAAATAATAAATGCAGCACTGTGGGGTTGTGGAAATGAACCTGAAGCAACATTTCTGCTCTTGAAAGAGCTTGGAGTCCAGCTGCTCTTGTTAGATGGAAAGTCCCAACCCCCAGTCTACAAAAAAAAAAAAATAAATAAAAAATAAAGCTACCAGCAATCAGCTTTTTCTTGCTTTATAAATCTGATCCAGCAATCCAGGTCGTTTCACCAATAAAATGCGTCATCCAGAGTTCTCAACTTTGTACCAAAAAGGATTTAAAACTGTAAAGGTAACAGAAAGAGAGGAAAGGAATAGTAGTTGTAAGCCAACATGTCCAGAAGTAAAAGCACTGCTACCCAAGGAATTTTCAGAGGGCTCTGGAGGAGTGGAGCATTTCTGTGCCTGGCAGCCAGGGCTGCACTCAGGGCTCTGAGCTGGCACGGGAGCTGCAGAGGGAAGCCAAGGCAGCCCTGGACACTGCGCAGGAAAGATATTTTTAGGAGGGAGTTCGAGTCCATCCCAAGCATGTGGAGGCATGGAGCTGAAGTGTGGTTCTGTGTACTCTGCAGGCTTCAGGTGGTTGGGTCAAGCCTGGATGGAATTGATTTCTCTGCATGTTTAGCAGTATGTGGTGTATCATCTCAGTACCATTCCTCAGCCATGCATAAACATGAAAAGGGAAAGAGACATATGTGCACGTGTATGTGCTGGACTACTAATATTAATCACAAGAATGCTTTTCTCTTGTCATTTGTGGATCAGTCTCCATCTTCCTCCTCCCCAGAGTAATATGGGGATGGGAACACTGAACCTGCTACTGAATATTAACTATTAAAGAGTTGTCAGATCTGTAACAGTTCATCACAGCCAAAATAATGTTACAGCATAGGTAGACAGCATTGCTTTCTATGAAAGGTTAGCTCTGAGTGGGTCAGAGTGACATTCATCCTCATGGGAAGCAATTCTGATGAATCGAAAATCACAGTTCAGATACCTTTAGAGGCCCTGTTATCACAGCAAAGGTGGTAGAAACACATTTTTCTTACTGAACATCTAAGTTAGATGGGAGCGAGTTGATATCAAAGCCTACATTATTAATAACATTACCTACTCAGGCTTCATTTGAATAAAGGGTTATGCAGGGGCTGGGTTCTTTTCTTCTTTCTCTTCCCTTGTGAATCTCAGGGGGAAAAAATCCAAAGAGACAAAGGCAAAGGAAATTTAAGATAGAAAATCCTATGTGAACATGCATACCTGCAACTTGCACTGAGAATGGCTTTTTAAAAAGCAAAATTGTTACCAGTTACTAACCAAAATCAGTGTAGGACCAGCTTTAGAAAAGAGAGGTCTTCTTTCTTTTAAGTCACAAGTGATCAGTTGATGTCCCTGTTCAGTGACAGAATTCAACACTTCCCAGGCCCATTCAGAGCCCAGGGACATTCAATACTGTAAGAAAGTGCTGAGTGGTCTCTATGACACTGACAGTTTTCACTTCAGGAACACTTACCCATTTTAAATGATACAACAGGCTGCATTCTGTTCCTGCGGATTTTGATATGTCCACTGATCAAACAAAAATCTTCTGCAGGTATCATCCTGAACTATTCTGACCAAAGGACCAAAGCTTATGGAGATTCTGTTTTCATCTTCCCCTCCTTTCTCTTCTTTTTTTTTTTTTTTTTTTTTTTTTTTTTTTGATAGGGGTGGGGAATGAGAAATTATCTTCTTTGATCTCCAATGAGAAAGGAAAAAAAAAAGACTGTACTGTTCAGGCTTTTGGCTAACACAACAAACAGTGTTTAAAATTTAACTTTGCTTAATTAATTAGTAATTCTGTTTAGTGCTGTCTGATCTTCATCCAAAAGGTATCTTGAAGCTTGAGAACTGAACATCAAAGTGTTTTGGGTGAAGATGGTCAAGTAAGGCATTTAATCTGGCAGTTTCTGTTGATGAAATACAGCCAGTTGGGGAACTAATTGGAAAAGGGAATCATAATCTGGCAAAATTCAGCAAACTCCCTCCCTTTAGCAAACTGACTCCAGAGAGAGTGTGAGAAATCTAGGTTTAGTGTTTATGCATGTATGAGTTACACCCTGGCTAGCAGAGAGAGACCATATTGTCTTTTGTATCTGCATCTTTAGTATGAAACTTTTTTTGGTAAAGAAATAGCAAAAAAATCCACTCCCCTCTCCCCAACATGATAGAAAAAAAATAATCTAAAACAAAAAACCAAAACCACCAAACCAAAAAAGCCAGACCTAGATAGAAACCTGTGATTCTGCATCAAAGTTTGGAAATATTTCTGCTTAGAAATTATTGGGATTGGCAAAAGGAATTGAACCTTTACGGGAGGTGGTGTTGCAGACCTGTGAGTTTGATTAAATTTTATTCTATTCTCTGAATTTTTGAGTGAATTTCAGTTTAGCCATTCCTCCCTGTCCTTGTAGCATCTTGTTAATTTGAACCATGCCTGAATATTTAAAACATATTTTGGTTGTCTGTTTTTGTTGGGGTTTGGTTTGTTGCTTTGTTGTTTTTTTCTTTTTTTGCAAGCTGTCACAAGGTCTGAGTCACCTCCCCTCTGCTCTATCTCCTGGTCAGGTGCTGGCAGTAGGTCTTGTGACATTGTGGCTTTATTTTCTCCTATGGTGTGCAATTGAGCCTTTAATTTGTGCTGTGACTGTCAATAAGAAACAACAACATAGAAGAACATGGGTTCTCTCCGTATTTTCGGGTTGAAATACCCATCCCAGATTAGTAGTAGGCACTGCTAGTCCGGCTTCCTCTAAATTGGTTTCGACTTGTCCCACTGGATGTAAAATGGACAATTAATTTCCCTACAATCAGTTTCAGAGAAGGCAGCTTGATGTTTGTTGTTTTGAAGGGTGTGTCTAATTCATCAGCCTCAGCTTTCAGTCAGGGAAAGCTAAATACGTGCTTCTGGCAGTGACCCAGGACCAGCCTGCTTTTCTGTGCTTCTTCTGGTGGCTGTGGAACAGGAATGTTCTCCCTGATCCCATTCTCCCCAGGCTCATTTGCCACTGGAGAAGAGACCCTTTGCTCAAGCAGAGTTATCTCCATCAGGGATATATTTAAACCAAATCAGTGGAATAAAATGTGTATTTAATGGGGGTGATGTTTCTTAATCCATCGCCTCCAGGAGAACTTAGAAGTGCAATCTGAATGTGAATGTAATTGTTAATTAAAGGACTTCTTCTCAATTTAGCCTTTCAAACGTGGTTGTTATTGCTCTGGTTGTTGCGCAGTCAGTGAGGAATGTCAGTAATGTTTGTCAAACCTGATTTGCAATGAGAAAAATGTTGGCAGAACCAGATAACTTAGACATCAGAGACCTCAGATAAAACAGTGAAATTAATTCTCTTTCTATCCCTTTGGTTCTCATAGTCTCCAAGTCCTGCTGCATCTGCTAGGTCTGTAAATTGGAAGGGAAACCCTGACCCTGTTGATGTCCATAGGAATTTTTCTGCTGAGCTTGGCCAGCTCTTTGGTCCTCAATTCCACCAACTGAAGTTCAATTTGATGTGTTATAGAAGTGCTTATGACTTCCCCTCCTTGTCTTAATAGGTAATTTTTAAATTTTGATTTTGCTACTCCCCCACATGTCTCAGATTCTAGTGTGTGGTTTGTTGTTCTTTTCCCCATGTATAGATAATTCTGTTCCTTTGCTCCTGGTAGTAGTTTTAAAGAATTGCTGTGGACTCCAGTCTATCCAAAATGAGAGGAAGTCAGAGGTTTGGTTTCATGTAGGGCAGGTGCTGAATTCCATAGGCAGCGTTTCTGTCAATTCTCTAATTTTACCTTTGCTCTGGTTTCTCCCAGTAATGACCCTGACATTAAGACAGGGTAAAGACATCACTGCTAATGTCCTGTCATAATTCACCACTGTGGAATTGCACAGTTTCTCCCCTAGTTCTGCTTTTTGAATTAAGGTGATACACCAACCACATACCTTTTGGGATGGCTGTCCTTCAAAGAGGTTCTGAAGTTGTTTGTCTATTTAGCCTGAGTTCTAACAGCTATGCAAAATTTGGAGTTGGTAGCCCAGACTTGGACATTCACCCTTTGATTGTAGCCACAAGATCCTGTCAGTCCATCTGACTAAAATGCAAAATGTGGTTGAAAACTAGAGTGAAGCTGTCCTTACTTTGAGAAGGCAGATCATTTGACAAAGTTCTTGGTCCTTTGCTGGAATGAGCCTTTGAGAAATGTGGAGTGTCATGCCACCTGAGTGAGGGTGGAAGTTTCAACAGTCACTTTTCCACCTGAGTACAGCTCTGTTTTGGTGTTTTCTTTTTCTCCCTTATTGTCAGATTCAGAATGAAGGCAAAAGAAAAATATTTTGTCTGTCTGAAGCTTACTATTCTAACCTCATTCAATACACAGAGCACAGCAATCAGTTTACCTCATTTTTGGGATATTTTGGTGATTCCTAAGGAGCATTTTGAATTATTACCCCCTTTCCTTAGGAATGAAAAAAAAATCACCCCTGAAAAAAAGGCTTTATTCTTCTGGGATGAGCCTTAATATCTTTAAACTGGTGTTCATTCTCTCACTCTTTTCCTCCCCCACTTCAATTATGAGCAATTGGGTGGTAGTAATTAGCAATTGTAGAGAGAAACATCTGCTAGTACACTTAAGCCAGTCAGTTTGTTTTTCGTGAAAGAATGGTATTTCACAATTTTTCCAAGTTAATATTTTTCCTTTATTGTCTTTCCAATTTCAAATATTGTCCAGACGCATTTTTATAGTGTCTTAAGGTTATAGAAGTGAATACAAGACCATTAATAATGAACAAGAAAAGAACATAATAAAGAAAACATATGCAATATTTCAGTTCATGAAACATTCTGTTAGGGAACATGGTTTTTGAGAGCATATGGTTATTCCCATGAGAAGCAATGCATATACTTTTTTTCCCTTCCAGTTGTGGATTCCCACAACAAGGGTATGTTTCTCTGTGTATTTGTCTGTGGAGCACGTTCTTTTGTCAGGACTTGTTATCTGAGCAGGGAGGTAGGTAAGTATTTTTGCACAGATGATGCATTGAATGCAGACCTATTTCTGATGACCTAGACTTTGGAAACACAAGTCTATTAATTCTCCACACTCCTTTGAGATAGCTATCTTGTCTGGTCTGGTTTACTATCATTGGCAGAGCTGAAAGGAAGTTCACATTGTGAATATATCTGAACCTTGGCATGTGGCTCACTGGTGGGTCTCTGTTTACAGGCTGCCAGTTTTAACTGTCCCAAGCAGACATTCTCATTTTATTTATAAGTAAGCTCTGCATGTGTTTGTATCCCTCATGAAACTGAGCACATGTCAATAGTCAAAACTAAGTATAGCAGCAAGATACCAAAGACTTCTCTTCTCAGACAAAACAGTATGTATTTTAAAATGTTCATTGGGTTTGGATAAGGCACATGGGCATATATGCACAGACACATTATTTGATCACTCATAAATACTATTTTAGTATCTCCATATTGCCCTTTAAAGTTTACTCAGTTAGATTTCATTTTTCTTTGCTGAATGGAACTTGACATCAGGATGAGATCACCAGATTTCCCCATTTCATTTGAGCTCCAAAATGAGTAACTGATTTCAAAGGCTAATTCCCTGGAGCAGCAAGGCCAATAAGTTCTTCAGATCAAAGGTCAGCAAAGCTCAAAGAGGATAATTTCTGGCATACAGTATTTAAAGTCTCCCAAGGAGTGTACTACAAGATGTATCCCCTCCTTCCCCAATAGTTGAACCCTTGTTTTTTGAGAAGACTAATTTGTCAGTGCACGTTTTTTCCTCTGTTACATAAATTATACATTAAAGTGAAAGCTTCCTGTGTGAGCACACAAAGTGTACATCCAGAAGGGCTGTTCAGTGTGCCAGGGGAAGGGCTGCTCCTGGCAGCAGGAGGCAGCTCTGCTGCTCCTCTCTGAAGCGCCTGGTGGAATGAGGAACTCTGGTGCTCTATGCTTGTGCCAGAGGCTTTCAGCACAGTGCAGGAGCATGGTGGTGGAAAGGTGGGAATGCTCTGTAAGACACTTGGCTGTGGCAGGGAATAGTTGCCTTGTGCAGGATCTGCTTCACAGGGCTATGCCTAGTGCAGTCTGCCATGCCACTGTCATTTGGCATGCTGACCCTCAGCAGATAAATACCACTGTAGAAGTCTTTCCACTGTCATGTACTTTTAAGCATTTAAAAGAATGTATGATAACAGGAGTAGATATTTTTTTCAAATGGCTGTTCACTGTCCCAGAGAAGCTGTGGGTCATACCAGCCCAGCTTTCATTTATTTCACATTCCCTGGAGCAGGACTGGGAGGGATTGCACAAGGCTCTTTTACAGAAGTTTTTATCAGGTTCTGACTGTGCGTGTGAAGAGCCAATCACTGGTACAGAGGAGGCACTTAAGATCCAGGGGTGCATGTAGTAGCTAGGAAGAGCCACTGTCAGTGTAACTGTCCTTGTCATGAAGGCCCACCTTACCTTTTCATTCCTTGTTGATTTTAGAATGAAGCTGGAGTGAAGTAGACAAACTTTGTCTTTTGTTGTGTGGAGGTCTTTTTGTGACCTTAGCTTTGAACTTCGAGGAATGTGGAGTTGTATTTATGGGCAAAGTGAGTATAGAGCAACAGCACTTTGTCAGATATACTTCAAAGTTATTATTGGAAATAATACTTATTTTAATACCTGTCTTACCTGTGATAAACACTATACAAAAATCTCCTAAGAAACAGTCCCTGCTTGTCCAATAACACCAGCTTAAAAGAATCAGGGAAGAAACTGCTGTGAAACTGCTTTGTCTTCCTTTGTCTGACCTTCCTACTTAGCTTATATTTGGTGTAAGGAATCCTAACATGACTTGGAGTAGAAATCAAAGTATGTCAATGTGCCAGTATGTGTGCAATAAACTACTGCATTGGTGTAATGCAAATTACGTGTGTGTTGGGAAGCTGGTGTTAGTGTAAGTTCAAAACCACCAGTAAGTATCAAAGACAGGAAATTCCCAAGGACAGCATTTCTACTTTATTCCCTTTTCTTTACTGTACATCCATCTTATATAGCATACCACAGTTTTGAAAACAAACAAACAAAAGTAAAAGAATAATGTTAAATATAAACAAATAAATGAGACTGTGGTATGTATTGCACTGTGACAATGTGAATGTTGTGGCAGAAATCCTCTGGAATTTCTGAGTATAAATGGGATTTGTAAGAGTTTTTCTGTAGGTTTTTTATTTTGTTTGTTTGGTTTTGTTTTTGGATTTTGTTGTTGTTGTTGGTTGGTTGTTTTCTTGAGGCTTATTTTTTATTTTAAACATGAAAGAAAGTCCTGGAAGTTGGCTAATAGAATATCTTAACTTCTAGCACGTTAGTGACTTGCTTTCCTGTAAGAATGGTTGGGAGGCAGCTCAGCAGTGTGGGACACCAGTAAAGAGAGACAGTAAACCTGGTTTGAAATGGGTCACCCTGATCTGGAGGGGACCATCATGTCACCTTTTTTGTATGGAGTCTGACTTGATTGAAGTAGCACTTAATGAGATGCTACTGCCAAAGGCATCCCCAAGAAACTGTTCCTACACAGCATTAGGATAAAGGCTTTGGGTAGATGCAAATGCTGCAGTGCCAGAGAAGAAAATGCTGACTTTAGGACCTGTGTTTTTGCAATTTTCCTGGGTTTTGGGGAGGTGGAGGTATTGCTGCTATGTGTAATGGAGTATGGGTGTAACGTTGGCAGAAGTGTGAGGATGTGTAAAAAATCATGTCTAAAGTCTGAGAGTAGGGTTAAAAAGTCTTTGTATATTTTCATAATGCTAATGAAGATAGAATTAGTTTTCTTCAGATATAGAGTTTCACCATGGGCAAGGCTGAATGCCCCTACAGAAGCCAAAGGAACAGCTATTAATTCTAGGCATTTGTCTTTTAATCCACATGAGAAGTGTATATTTTTATGTTATATATCTGATATCTGTTATGATATGTTGTGATAGATATTAATATTGATGCTCTTTATGAGTGCTATTGATTTATGCAAGTGCCTGATGTTTTAACTTGAAATTCGAGTGAAATATGCTATTTCATGCATATTGAAAAAATGCAGGTTAACCTTTTTGGCAGATAGTGTTACCTTCTTGGAAGGCATGAAGCTTTGTGTGTGTTTGAAGAGTGAAACTGGAACAGAATGAGGGCTTTATTTCAGCTTCATTACTTCACTCACTGCTGGTGAATGTGATGGGTTTTTGCAATATGTCAGAAACTTTCAATATTTTGCAAATTATTCAACTTATTTGCAGTAACAGTTCTGCTATTTTATATTCTCATAATACTGTGTTTGAACTTCCTGTGACTCTAGTGATGTTTGTAGGAGAGGTTGTGCACCAAAAGCTGTTGGTAGATTGTCTGCTGAAATTATCCCAGATGTGTAGTGAACACAAAAGCAAATCAAGTATAATGATCCTCTCATACAAGTTTGCTGATACCAATTTCACCCTAAATATAAAGACAGATTTGCAAATATGAGACTGCTTTGACATTTCCTTATAAGCATTTTTTCTTAAATATGCTTTTCGCAGTGGCTTTGCCTCCAGAGAAGACAGATGGAGTTTGCAGTGGAGATGAAAAGAAAGCAGAAAAAGAAAGTGACACACGCACAAGTTCCAAGAAGCAGCTGAAATTTGAAGTAAGTCCTTTGTATTTTAAAGTTTCACTGTACTGACATAATTATGGTAGAAAAATAACCTGTGGACCTAATAGTGTCATCTGATGCATGTTTATTGCTCCCAATGTTTGTAGTGGGTACAGGAGGCATCAGAACCGGCACAAATCAGTGCCTTACTATGGGTCCTCCGTATGAGATGATTAGTGACACTTATTTGGAGGGAACCAAATGATGATTATTTCTCTGCAGGATCTGAAATGCATAGTAAGAGGAAGTTTTCAGCTTAACCCTTTATCTATTAAGCCAGCTACCATATTATCAAATCTTTAGATTGACTTTCATGGACTATTGCACTTGGTTAAATCTGCCTAATAGAAAAGATGCCTGTGAAAGCTTCTGCAGTGATTGATCTTCTGTGGCCAGGACTCCAAAGTGAAATAACCCTGACCTGCTACATGGGAAATCCATCTGATCACCTGGCAGAAGGAGGGAGGATGATGAGTCCTATGGACTATTTCCTTATAGACTTGCAAACATCATGTAATTGTCAGACATTGTGTGTAGTTGGCAGAGTTTGTTTCTGTAGGGAGTGTTTTCATAAATACGAGTATGGAAACATGCAGTCACCTAGCTAGTGGGTTGTCTGTCTTGATGAGGAGCTGGCACCAGCAAAAACCAGCACAAATATTCATCTCTGCACTTCAGCAGATATGGCAAACATCTGCCTTTTGTTGCCGTCATCCCCTCTAAGTAATGACCTTTGTGCTTCTTCAATTGATGTTTAAAAGACCATGCAGCCACCTTGCATTGTGGCTGGAGCGTTCTTTCCCTTCTCACTCTGGTACAATTTTTGTTGTTGCTGTTTTAAAGCAGATTAGGGGGAGGTTTCCCATGGATAGTTCAGGTGTTCCTTATGTGCCTTCTGGGGAGGTGACCTTTCTTCTTTTATTTTAATTTTTTTCCCTTGCACAGCAATAACTCTCTTTCTAGGCCCATTTTATGTTCTGTCTCTAGTAGCAGACATTTGCAGACAGGAAAGGCATGATAAATTGCAATTAGCAGTGCCCTGACATTTGAACGTTGGAGGACACCTGTCAACATGGCTGGTGCCAGAGTAGCTGGAGCTGCACTGGACCAGCAAAGCCTGCGTTTGTTCCCAAGTAGTTCTTGGCATGCCATAAAGGTTAGCACTTGGTTCTAGGCACCGTGACTAATGCAGGGAAGGTTTCCATGGCTCTTAACTAAGCAGAGACATCCTCACATAAAGATGTTATGTTAGGCAATGTGGGACAGGGAAGTATTAATGTGTGGCAAGAAACCAAGTATTGATATTTTTTTCCCCTTGTTCTACAAATGAAAGTTTTCCAGCAATGTAAGCCGGGAGCTGAGAGACTGGTAAATGCCTCAAAGTATAAAAGAATCAGAAACGCGAGTGTTGCGACAAGAGGTCTGAATCTGAGGTGAAAGTGATTTGGCTTTTCTAGGTGCCGGGAATGTTTATGTAATACGAAGCTGTGTTTCCACAGTGGAGTGTGGGGCACTTGGCAGCTCTCAGCCGGGCTTGTTACAGCCAGAGAGGCTGCTTTGAACTCGCCGGGGACGGGGTGCCCGGACTGCTGCGGGGAGTTGCTTCCAGTCAGAAGATCAACCAGGTGTTTTGAGGTCTATCATGCTGAAGCTATTTGGGGCTGTTTATTTTACTTGCATACAGTGACTTTCATTTTAATTGCCCTGTAACTTCTCTGTTTTGCCTTTTTGTGGCTCTGGATAATTCTGATTGCACAGGGCAAATGATTTGCACCCAGGTGACTGGAGTCAGTCAAAGTGCATCCTTTGTTCTTGGTTTTGGTTTGAGGATTTTTTTCCCCTTTAACAAATTGATTCTTTCAGGCTTTCCACAGATCACACTCTCTCTAACAGAAGCATAGTTAAAACAAGGAGCAGGCACTACTCCCAGGTTGTTCTTGCCAATTCCAAGGCAGGCTCTATTTCAGGAGCTCCAGTGGCATGATGTTGTACTGCACTAACTCTGACAACCTTTGCCTGTCAAATATCTGTGTCAAGGACAGGTCTCTCTGGTGGGGATTTGTGTCCACACTGCATTAATCCTTACTGCTGGCCCTGTGGTGCCACCTCCTTCTGTGAGTCTGCTTCTGTTGTCTTCCTCTTCCTGAGTTAAGCATCGTTCTCCTTCTCACAATCTATGTTTCAAGAGCTTCAGGGAATAGTCTTCTTGTACCTTTTCTTGTTTTCTACAATGTAGTAGAAAGCAAGTAGTGAATTCCCTGAGGTGTATCCCAGAGAGTCAGGAGTGTTATGTGATGATGGTGGGACCTCTTTGTTGTGGTGGACACAGGCGTGTCCAGGACATGT
This sequence comes from Sialia sialis, assembly GCA_009812075.1. NCBI lineage: Eukaryota > Metazoa > Chordata > Aves > Passeriformes > Turdidae > Sialia > Sialia sialis. The sequence goes on along the minus strand of VRYO01001792.1, from coordinate 1,164,998 downwards.
CCTGAGAGCTTCCCCACAAGGGAGGGAGGAAGGAAGCGAGCAAGCAGCCTCCTACAGAGAGTCTCCTCTGCAAACAGGCCTTTTGCTTTAGGTAATCAGCTGCTCTTTGCATGTTTCTTAGGAATTGCAATGTGATGTATCTGTAGAGGAAGATAACAGGCAAGAATGGACCTTCACACTGTATGACTTTGATAACAACGGAAGAGTCACACGTGAGGTAAGCAAAGTACAGCTGCCCCTTTCTGTGCAGGGCTTCTAACAGGAGAAGTGTTTTATAACAGCAACATTTTTTCTACTATGAAGTAGAGGTGTCCTGCCAACTTAAACAGCAGTTTCCATGGACCCTTCCCTCCTAGGAGCAATCCCACCAGTAGTTTACTGTTTTCAGATCTACTGTACCATTTTTTAAGCTGGTTGTTGTTTAATACCTGAGATTAGCCTTTAAAAAATAGTACTGGCATTTGAGGAAGAAAAATACCTGAAACAACTGAACAACTAAACACATTGTCAAAATAAAGCCCTGCAAATGTATATTGTTCTGGCTTCTCTCCTGCTTTTCAGAGTTTAGCTAACCAAATAGCAAGATTGCTTGCTGACATTCTTTCCAACAGTACTAACTATACTCTTCTATTGTTTTCGTGAATACTGAACTGATCTCTGCTTTTTCCCTCCAAGTATAAATAACACTGATGATGTTCTCTGGAGGAATATAAAGAATGACTGTCAAAGTATACCTGTGTGTATTTTTTATTATCAGGCTGTCTTCAAGCCAAATATGAGGATGTACAGATTAGGATATAGTCCTTTTTGATAACTATTTTTGCCCAAATTGAATAATACTTCCTCTAGAAAGATGAGATTTATGCTATGTGCTGCCATTGATTTTTGTGATGTGTGTTTACTGGCTCCCATGCCTTTAGATAATCAATTGAAAATCAAAGGTTTTTTCTGTCTTAGATCTAATGCTGGTACCTGTGACAATTGCTAAAAACTGTTTGAAAGCCAAAGGGCAAATACTGAAAGTGTAGTGGCCTTATACACCAACTGAGTGCTCTCTGTAAGTCTGAAGCAAATTTCTTTTGACATTGCCAAATGTGATGGTGGTTCAGGGTTTTTAATATGTATTTGAACATCATTACAAGGCTATTTTTATTGTCTCTACTCTGCTTTGAATAGTCAAGTGAAATCTCTGCACCTCATGCACAAGAACGAGCAGATGAAAAGTTGCAGGCTAAGTCCAGAGTTTCAAATAGGAAGATGAGATAGGGCAAGAAGGAGGAGTGAGGTGAGGAAGTAGTATTGTATTTGTTAATGTTTGTGGAACAGAGACTAGAAAAATGAAATAGCTTGCTTGAAGTGTCACAAGAATCTAGTGGCAGAATGAACACAGGTCTTTCAAGACCCAAGGCTAAGTCTTTATTACAAGATTATTGTGACTCTCAAAAATAGTGGAATAACACACAAAACCCAAACCCACACACATGGGTGTCTTTTACATTCAGGCATGGAATTCCCATTAATGTCAGTGGGGGTTCCATGTGCTGAACATAACGAGAATATGCTTTCAAGTATGTATACAATAATTGCTTGTGATTATGTGGTACACCAAAGAGCTTAATTTGACTGTACTTTGAGAATATGTTACAGCCAAATTCTACCCCTCCCTGCTACAAGAGCAGACTATAGCTTAACTGAAACCAAATCTGTGCAGGGATTGAATATTATACTGTTCTGAGGTCTGGAGGTTGCTACATTCAGGCTTGAATCTGTGCCAAAAAAAATTCTTTCAACAAGGGACCAAATAGATTGATAATTTTCAGCTCTTTACATGTGACCAAAGATAGAAATAAGTAGTATGCACCATTCCAAATCTTGCCCTTTATGTCACATGCTTCTTTTGCAAACTGTTTCAGGGCCATGTGTATAAGCCCTGGTTGTCTTCTTGGTTATCTTTTGTTGAATCCAGGTGCAATTTATGAGGGGTTTTTTGAGCAAGAATGACCAACAATAGCAGCTCATAGATAATCCTGGCCACAAAAGAGAGATTTTAGTCTCTTAATATGACACAGAATTTCTTGTTCTCCTGGCCCCTGGGAGATGGGCAGACAGTGTACCTGACAGTCCTTTGCTAAGCAACTCTGCTCCTGTTCCAGCAAATGACTTAGCTTGGGGGAGCATTAAACATTTGGATAGTTTCAATTAAAATGAATAAGAGACATGTTTTCAGTTAAAAGTATGTGAAGTACATTGCTGGAGCAGGGACAAAATGGGCAGTCTGAGGAAGAGGCAGATCTGTACCAGTGCCCTTTAGTGAGCTGATGAAAATGCATTCAAACCAGTCAGCTTTTCTTAACAAAGGTCCAGTGTTCTGGTGAGAAAAGCTTAATGTGGACCTTTTCTCATTCTTGGAAAATTTCCCTTTAATGTCTCCTGGATTTATATCTGGATTTAACAGAGAGATGAAATTTTTTCAGTTAGTTTTTTAACTGTAGACCCGGAGGTGATTTACAAAAAGAAGTCAGTAGCATTATTCTTGCTTTTCACCACATTATAAAAGTGAGACAGTGGAAAAGAAGTGGCTTGCCCACCCACAACCGTTGCATTTGATTCCAAATAATTGTGTTTAAAACATTGTACCTACCTCAGGTCCAGAGAGTCTAAAGGAATCCACAGTGTTAAATTAAGTTTGTAAGACACACGTAAGTGGGGAGCAATTTTACTGATGGACTGATTGGGCTTTTTTCATTGAATGTTTAAAAATTGTAAATAAAGTGCATACTTAGTTGATACAACTTCCCTTGGGTTCTACAGAATGACAGATCACTGCTAGAGCATACAAATTCCATTTTAGGGAAATTTCTTCTGGATTTAACAATGTCTTCAGAACTTAATGCTTCTTTGATTTCCTCCTAGAGTCTGTATGACTTATTCTGTAGTCCTTATAATTTGAAATTCACATCTAGTCATGCTTCTTGAAGAGATACACTCATTATAAAAGCATAATTATTGGGATGGCAAATTATAAACTAACATTACTGTGTGTTATTAAACTTCTGCTTTTTCAGTCATAAAAATGACCGGTTCTGAGTCCTTTTTGGTTTAGTGAGAGATAACTTTTCCTGCTCTAATATGTATATTACAAAACTTGGCTAATACCACTTTCCTTCATTCCATAAGCCATAAGAGGACAATTCATTATGTACAGCAGGCCTTTTTAAAACTGACAGCTGTGCTGTAATTATCTTCACACGAATATTTGTAATCGGACTTGAAACTTGGATAATTGAACTAATGTGTTTTGATCCGTGAGGTTTTATATTGAGCTCTCTGAATGTAATTATAATTCATAAACACTAGCTTTTTTTTTTTTTTTTTTTTTTTTAAATTTTTTTTTTTAATCAGTTCTTCCTTGTAAAATTGAGTTTCTTTGGTGAGCGGCTGCGCAGGAATAAGCACACAAGAAAGTTGCTTGTCAGGACTAAAAAGAAAAAAAATAAATCTCTTCTAGAGCAGCTTTTGAGCAGATAGCAAGTGAAGTTCCTTTTGCGTTCCAAATAAGAAAGATTCAAAAATGTATGTGATCAAACAGAGCTGATGTTGCAATAAAAACATCCTGCTGCATGTAGAAATCAGACTACAAACAAAGTACAAATGAGACATTTGTATTTATCTTTTTCCAAAGGAAAGGTAATGAACTAGTATTGATGTTTCTCTTCATGCATTTTTAATGCTAAAATTGTTCTTTGTATCTTACATTAAATACCCAATTTTTCCTCTTATGTTTCCTTTGTGACTTGTTCTTTTAGGTTTTTTTTACTCCTATGCTCTGATGAATAAAAAGGTTGGAGGTTATATCTGCATTCAGAACTCAGCACCAATCACTGACTTGGAGAAGGATATTGACTTTTTTGGGGCAACAATTTATCAGCCTGACCCTTGAAATTTGTTGGTTTTCACTGTGTTTGTGATACTCAGGATACAGAAAGAACAATGAAACCAATGGATAGAGGAGCAGGGCCTGTTTGTGTCTGGGGCCATCATTTCAGTCATTAGAAATGTGACTTCATGTCTGATAGAAATATTAAGGGAAAATATAATTTTTTCTTGGTTTTAAAGGGAGTCAAATAATGCTCTCTCAGGCAAACTACAAAGACTCAAACAGAATATTTCCATTTTATTAAAGTCTTTGGTTTTTGGGGGTGTTGTGTGGTTTGTTCTGGTTTTGTTTTGTTTTGTTTTTTTTCTGAGGAGTGGCTGGTAGTTTAGGGTTTTTTGGGTGTTCTTTGTTGGCTGGGGTTTTTTTTCATTCTGTTAAATTAACTCTAATGGAAAAACCCATTAGTGTCTTCTACAAAAATCGCTAATTTGTTAACAGTCTTGTGATGATAATCTGTGCTATTATGGGAAAAATAAGGTCATCTCTGTACTACTAATATTCCTTAAAAATAGAAAATAATAGCTGGAATAGGGACTTTCTCAGTCTCACATATGTTTTTTAAAGACTGAGGAATACTTGAGTGCTCTCATTCTTTTTTCAAACCCATTGGTTTCTCTGAATGTTACAAATGACTGTTAATCTCCTACTGGAGATCCATTAAGTATTCTGCAGATAGATATGTGAGTGGAGCATACATGTGTGGGTTTGTCTGTTCGCTTTTTAATATTTTGAATAGAAATATTTTGTGCAATCTATTAAATTTTCTCTTCCTAATATACTTTGTTGCATTGGTTGCTTGATAAAAAAGAATGGGGTTTTCGCCCTGGAAAAACCAACCATGGTGTTCAATGAGCAAAAGACAGATAAATCTGAGTATGGTATGTGCTGGCTCTTTGGATAATACTCAATGAGCATTTGTTTTCCCTTCTGTGAAAAAATATCATAGTTTCAGTTTTTGTACTTGATTAACCTAGAGATCCCAGCAGAAATTCTGCATTCCAGAAGCCCCTCAGAAGCCATGCAGCATACTTCCCCTCTAAATATAACCCATTTGCTATAATGGAGAGAAATATTTTTTGTTCATTCTTGTTTCTCTTTACCCATTTAGTACAGTAGTCTAAAAATCCACTTTTTGTGGGGGAAGGGCCAAGCAGTCTAAAGAAAAACAGTTGCAAAATCCCATTATTTGTAAAACTCATAATTCATTGTGCAGAAATGTTTGAGTCTTTGGTAGATGGGCTCCGTGTCATGCTGGTTTATGTATCAGACAAGAAGAACATTTAAGTAGGTTTTATTCTGGATCTTAATGATAAATTTCTTTAGGATGGTGAAATGCACAAGCTGGTGTGTAGAAGGTAATGCTATCTCAATGGTTTTAGGCAGTTTTTAAAGAGATTTCAGTACAGATAATGTTCAGTGGGACAGCTTTTAAGGGAAACAAGTCTGCTGGCAAAATGACTTCAAGAAGAAAATACTTTGGGGGGTAAATATATGTGTAACTGTAAAATACAGAGTGTGTAACATATATCTTAGTGGTCTGTTACTACCAATTTGACAGGTAACCATTACTATATTAGCTGCCAAAACAGGGCTGTGAGAAAGGAATTTTATTAACAAAGGCCATTCCTAGCAGATCAGTGCTCAGAAATTTGTGTGTTATAATTATGAAGCAAAACTTGTGAGGCTCAAGCTTGTGCCTCCAGGACATGGAACAGAGCAACCCAAGCAGGCTTGTTTGACCAAATGAGAACTGTCAATTTTCTGAAATTGCCAACCCCAAATTAGGACCACAAGTAAATGAATCCTGTAATAAAAACGTTGTTGTCAGTATTTAAAAGATCAGCATCAGCTCTAAGTGGTTGCTCGTGGCCATCCCTGACCTCGCTCTTGGGATGCATCCAGGGTGACAACCACGTTCCTGCCATGCCAGAACGCAGAGAGCTCAGAGCTGTGTGTTACACACAGAGCAAAAGGCAAAGGCAGCAGGGTGTAAGGCCACAGGGGTGTTGAGTCCTCTGTGCACTCATTTCACAGCCTGGACACTAATTTGGGTTGATGTGGGCCTGTTTGGCAGAGACAGGAAACTTGTCCTGATGTGATATGTGTGTGCACATAGTTGTGACTTACGTGTCACAAAAGTTTGCCCTTCCCTGGCAGCCTTTGGGAGTACTTTTTAAACTGCTGAGTCAAACAGCTTGTTGAGAAAGACCCTCACAGGACACAAGGGGCAGATTGTCAGCCAGTTAGTTAGTTAGACCTAACCCTGAAAAAAATCGTGTGAAAGGACAGTGGGTTTTTAAAAATCTTTGATTATTGAAGATAAACCAGACTAGATGTACAAACATCTGGCTTCATAAATATCTGGCATAGCTGAAATGAGGAAGAAAAGCAGATTATTGTGAATGAAAGAGTTGATAATAACCTCTTGATAGCAGCCTTGTGTGGAAAGATGACATGTTGGCTAACCAACGCTTGTCCAGGAATGTGTGGGAAAACCCCATTCACCCACGTGCTGAGTGTGTGGAGCCAGTAAAGAATAAATACTCTGCTTAGGTAGTTTGCTGAAGGTTTATCAAAGTGTAGGATTATAGCACAATGCTCCTAGAACATGCCCTATGGAGGGTGCATAAAACAACAGATATGACTTTTTGTCTGTTTATGTGCTTGCCTGGGCTTCTCCTCTTAGATGAAATAAAAGTCCAGCCCTTCAAGCTGGCTGTCAGATGTGGCTCTCTCTGGCCACATTATAGGTCTGGCTAGGTTTCAAATTAGGGAGAAGGGAGATGTGTTAAAGATCTGCGAGGTCTCCACCAGATTGACACAGAGCATTCTGTCCCACACTCAAGTTTTAGACAGTGATTGTCAAGAGCATGGAAAACAGCTACTGATATGTAGTAACAGCCCATATAGACTCTTTGAACAATGAGAGAAAAAATATCACTGGAAAAATAAAAGAGGCACTGCAGATTCTGCTCACTTTTCATGAATACATTGTCTTGAACTTACAAGTCTGGAGAAATCCCCCTGAGTGCAGGAAAGTTAGAGAGGTTACATGTTAAGACAAAGTCTAGACCCTCTAGGATTTAATTATTCATTCTTCCTATTGAGCTGGAAAATCATCTACTGTAATATCATTGGTCCTGGCCATAAAGCCAGTATTCCCCGGAATTCTGTGTGAGTAGAAATTAGTACAGTAATTTCATGATTATAAGCTGCACCTTTTTCATTGAAGAATCCAGCCTACCCCAGTAGTGCAGCTAATCATCAGGTGCGGCTTATCTATGGACAAATCCCAGTGAAATGCCAACCCGGAAGTGAAAGCCGGCCGGGGAAAGTGCCTGGGGCTGCCTTTAAAGGCTTCGCTGCTCTATGAAAACTGTTTGCAACTTGAGCACCTGACACCAAACCCTGCACTGGCCCGATTCTCTTACTAATTTGTTACTTGGTTGTACATAGATCCTCGCTTTTTAAAAAAAAAAAAAGTGCGGCTTATATTCAGGTGCGGCTTATATATGGACAAATGCCGTGGTCTACCCAGCTACCCCGATGTGCGGCTTATAATCAGGTGCGGCTTATAATTGTGAAATTACTGTATGTCTGTGCCATCTTTAGGGCTGGTTCTATAATGAGGACTGTGGTATATTGACTGCTAAATTGCTGGGGGCCTCCATTAGGGCATACTACACTTGAAGCTGCCCATGTTACAGGTGTGACTCCTGAGCAAAGGGAAAGTTGAGCAGGTTTTGAATTTTTATGGACCTGACTCTTAATCCTCAGAACCAAGATGATTTAGTTATTTCCTTTGTGCTTGCAGGCATCTGGAAAGAGCTTAGGTAATAAGAGAGATTAAGGAAAAGGAAGACCAGCACAGAGAAGTACTCAGATATGCATTCAATGGGCTCTTCATAGCCTGCAGTGATCAGAATGCTTGATCAAAATGCTTTGGCCTTAGGTTGGTGCCCAAGACCAGTTTGGGTAAAACCCTTTTGAGGAAAAGCAGTGAGCCAAGAGATCCCTTTTTCATCCTGGCAGTTTAAGGCAATGCCCTGTTTGAGCCTGGCTGGATTAAATCAACCTGAGAGACCTCTGAGCATCAGCAGCTACTAAACAGTGTTTCTCCTGTTTGAAACCAATGGCTTGTTAAAATTGGCTGGTGTTCTTTCCAATATAGCCAGACATGTAAGCCTCTGTTCACATCCCATTGCCTTCAAAGAGATCTGTGAGGAAGGTTCTGTAATGGGCCTGACTGGATAATATTTGCAGTTCAAAATGTGTGTTTAAAACTGGTTGAATTTTGCAAAATTAGCTAGACCCCAAAACACAGATGGTAGGGTGACATTCAGACATAGTTTATTTCCATACCTGAGGATTACAGTTCTGCTACTTTTCTTACAGATTTTCCTCTATATAATCAACCATTTAACAATGCCAAGGAAAAAATAAAATAAAACAAAACAAAACAAAACAAAAAATTAGAAAGACTGCAATATCCCAGATTTTCTTCAATTGATGTATTTGTTTTGGCCATGTTAATTCAATTTTTAGTGGAGTATGAATGATTATCCCTGGGTTCTGTATAAATCAAAGAAAATAAAAGGCGGAACACCATTTTGCAGATTCAGAGCTTGGGAAACCTGCAGATTTTGTGCTGTTGTTATTGTTTTGATCTTCTTTGCCTCAATTCAGAAACCCATTTGGTGAAGATTGTAACGCTCTGTGCAAGTTGTTTTCTAAATTCAGTGACTTTTGAGGATACTTCAGCATTTAATACTGCCAAATCTGAAACAATTGTAAGCATCAAAGCTGTAGGTTTCATGCCATTTTCACAGTACTGTGTTCTTTTGTGTTTCAATCCAACTCCAGGACATTACCAGCTTGCTTCATACCATCTATGAGGTAGTTGATGCATCAGTAAACCATTCTCCTAGTTCCAGCAAAACTCTGAGAGTGAAACTTACTGTGGCACCAGATGGCAGCCAGAAGAAAAAGAGTATCTTGTTAAATCATACTGGTAAGGATGTGCAATCAGCCATTGGAAAAAATACAGAAAACTTCCAGAGTCCCTTGGAAATCCATACAAATACATGTAAATAGAAATACATATACACTTACAGGCAAACAATTTTGTGGGTATTTTAAATTCCATGAATCTGCTTTATGATTTTGACTAGAAAATTACCTGTCCTCCTTGCAGTATCTCCTTAGCAAATGAGGGTTCTCCCTTCTGATGGATTGCTTCTTTTGGAAGCAGCAGTAACCCCTATGTAGTATAATTGTCTTTGTGCACTGCAAGGCACAAAGGCCTTCCAGACTTGCACTACTTAATCTCTGCTGATATTGCAGCACTTGGTTTGTGTGGAAGGAGACGTAGGGGTATAAAATGTTTCTTGCCAGTGCATAGCTACCAGTGTTGGTTAAAAATAATCAGTTAAGCATAAGTGAACTTAAAGAATCTGTGTATTAAAAATGCACATTTTCTGTGCTGGCAGAGTCTGCCATTATAAAAATGTTTGTGCCATGATGGCTTGTCCAACTTATCTTCACCGTAATAATAATTGTATCAGCATAATTACTTCAGTAGCTAGAGTAGTACTAAATTGAAATACTTAAAAGTATTTAAAGTAATACTTCAGTAGCAAATGTAGGCATCAGATCTAAAGGGAGAGCCTGGTCACCTCAATTTTAATAAAACAAGCACTCCCTCAAGAGCAGACTCAAACAAATTCTCCCTGCTGGGGAGCTCTGTGCTGCATTAGTACAGCTCTGAATTGCCACCACTGAGCCTGGCAGTGTGAACCTGGCTCCACTTGGGCAGGGCAAACCCAACCCTGGCTGATGTCCTGCAGCTGAGGTTACACCTGAGTAAAGTCTGTCCTGTGGGCAACAGCAAGGCTGAGAAGGTTATGAGAAATGATACATCACATTCTGATCTCTGACACCGACAATGTATTTGCAGCGTAGGATGCTAGTGGTGCTGATCTGCAAGGACAGCAGTGGGACAATAACGTCTTTCTCTTGGCAGATCTGCAGAGTGCCAGGCACAGAGCTGAAAACAAAGCTAATGAAGAAGCAAGAAGCTCTGAGAAGAAGCAGAAGGCTTCCCTCAGGTAAGAGGAATGAACCCTGGCTCCTGACAGGCACTGGCTACCTCTGAGGAAACCTCAACCATTGATTTCTTGCTTGCTTGTATTACTATTTAAAATTTATTTTAAAATTGAACAATGACAGGAGTTTTCATTGTGGACTTAAGAGCAGATTCCATAGCTGGATAATTATATTAAAACAAAACAAAAGAGAAAAAAATATTGACGTTTTCTTCTTCCATGAGCTCTTTAGAGGATTTGAATTGTCTTTTTAGATGCCATCTGCAAATAAGTGAGATTAACAGCACAGCTTTTTGGCTAAAAGTGTCCTAAAACCTTTTCCTCTCTGTAGCAGCCATCTCCTGCCTTTCTCTGTCCTCTTCCCAGCCCATCTTTTTCACTCATCAACTCAAATAACGCCAAGCTTTACATAGGCTAGCTTGGCTACCAGCTCACAACTTGACCACAGTGCTAACAGGTCATCTTGGTGTATATTTGATATATTTTAGAATTTTATGTTTCATAACAGAAACTGCTGATAAGGCAGAGGGAAGTGTTTGCTGAAATGTTATAGTAATGACATTGACTCATTAGTTTTGTTTGTTTCTTCAGCTGCAAATTTTAAAAAGAAAAAAACAACAAACTTTTGGCTTTCCTTAGATTTAGGGATATTTGTCTGGATACATAATAAATTTATCAGGAGAAGGAGCATTCAGTCTTATTAAAACTGACAAGAAAACAGTACCTCCCTTTTTTGGACGGAGAAAAAATGCTAGTGAGTTATCCCAGTCAGCAAATCCCAGTACAATCAAATTTCAGATTAAAAGAAGAATAAAATTGCTATTAATCCTGTGTCAGCAACTCTGCACAAAATCTTCTGTGAACTGAAGAATACTCCCTGGCTGTATTTGCTAGCCTAGATGTGGTGTGCAGATTCCCTCTGCCCATTAGCAAAGTTTTGCCCTGTGTGAAATCAGCAGACTGGTTTTATTTGATAATCTAGTGCAAAAATCCCCCTTCAGTTTGAAGTCCCCCTCTTACCCACTGTCAAGTCCTGGCTCTGGAAATGTAGTGTTTTTATGAACAGTGGGCACTTCCAATTAAACCCACAGTTGTGACAGCATCAAATTTTGGACAAAATGTTTGTCTTCCTCATTCCTTTGGTGAGAGGCTTCATCGACAGAGCAAATGTGTCTTGAGTGAGTAGATCAACATCAGACAAGGGTCAGCAGCTGCCAGTTTGTGTTGCCTCCCTCTGAATGCAGACAGGGTGAGGAGTTTGCTGCTCACATTGGGTGTGTTCAGGGATGTTTGTGCACTCTGGCCAAGTTGACCACCCTCAGAAAAGCTGCTAAGGATCAGATTACATTCTCACAATATGAATGCAGTTGCTTCTCCTTTGAAAACAGCAATGAGAATTTGTGAGAGGTGCACGCATTTCAGAGGTTCAGTCACTTAGGAATTCCAGGCAAGATGTGATTAATATTCAAGATAAAATGGATAGAAATGTTTTTATCCTGAAGGTTGGGAGATAGATGGGTTGGATTTTTCATTTGCTGGGAGCTACAGGCAGGAATTTTCACCTGTAGGGCTAATATGAGTATCAAGAGAAGTAGGTAGATTCGTGGCTAGATAGCCTGGTTCTCCTGGCTGTCTTAAACTCTGTGTTCTCAGTGAGTGAGGCTTTCAGGGGATGTCCCTGCATTTTCTGCCCTGTGCTCTGTCACTGCTCCAATCCCCTTTCCTGTTATATTGCTGTGTGCTTCGTGCCATCAGCATGACATATCAGTGGGGGAATTTTAGAAAGGACTTCCATACTCTCCACAAACACTTCAGCAGATGCTATTTTTTATTAAAACCAAAACAAGCCCAAACCCAGTAACAACACTGTATTTTTACACAGTCCTCGATGCATGGTTGATGCCTGCCCAAGTCTTCCCATGTGTTTGCAGCACTGTGGGCCTGGATGCCAGACACTTCAGTCCCCAGAAGTACTTGAAGTTCCCTTTGACAGTGGAGCACATCTCTCATCAGTGCATAATTGCTTCACTGTGTATATTTGCATGAATACTGTTGAACGTCATCTTGCCTGTAAGAAAGTTATTAGGATGTAGGGCTGTGGCAGTACTGGCATCATTTTTCCTCTGTCTTGATGAGAGATGGAATTTATTACAGTAACAAAATAACAGGTTCCCTGTTAGCTTCATTTCCACCAGACAATGCAGTATACAGTGTTGCCTAATTGTGTTGGATCAAACTCAAAGATGTTTTTTCTGGGTTAACTGTGCATTGTCTTCAGCACATGTGTGCAAGTCCCAGTGGTTTCTGTAGGTGATTCATGCCTGGCAACTGCAGTTAGACAAGTTCTAGCCCCAGAGATCTTTTATGTTGATATAGGAAATGTACTGAGTTGGTTAGGTATCCAAAAAGTAGAGACTGTCTGGACACCCTCTTTTTTATTTTGAGAGTACCCCATGTCACTTCTGGAGTTCAAAGCTGACTCAGAATCTTTAAACCTTACCTGCTTCCCAGGCAGACTCTCCTCCATTCAGGAGACTCTACCTCCATCAAAAATAGAGCAAAAATTATCTTCCAGGTTGTGTTGGTTTGAAAGCAAAACCAGTGAGACTCCAAGTCAGATATATAATTTAATAGAAAAAAAAAAGTAAAATACATGCAGTAGTACCAAAAATAAAGCACTGACCGAGTCAGAATACAAACTGACAGGGTGGTGGCAGCAGTCCAGATGAAGTGGTCTTGCTGAAGTGGCAGTCCTGGAGAAAGGTCCAGTAGCTCCTCTCTTCTGGAAACCAGTGGGTAAGAGAGCTGCCTGCTGTCTCCCAGGCCCCACTTTATATCCAGGTGGGAATGCTTGGCTCCTCCCCCTGGCAGAGCATCTCACAATAGGATGATGTTATTTTATCAGTCATGCAATGGGTCCTTGACGGCCCATTAAACAGGAATGTCTCCCGGAGGGAATTATCTGTGACTCAGCATTGATGGCCCATTAACAGGAGATAGTCCAGGGGAGGAGGCAAGCAAAATACTGCCCCTCCTGGTTTTAGCAGTTCATGGAGATGGTGATTGAATACAACCTTTGGGCACATCTTTACATTGTAACCTAGACACAGGTAGGTCAAGACTTTTATCAAAGAAACTGCAGACCTGTGTCTGACAGAGACACGAGGGGCCTCAGCTCTGTAATGTCCCTGAACAGTGCAAGCTAGACCAGGAAAGCCATTTGTGCATTGCCAGGGGGATCAGCAGCCTCTGGCAACTTGGAAATGTGTTAATAGACTAAAAGCAGGGTACTGGGCACATACAGCACAGAGCCCATATAGCAGCTGGGGTAGGATACAAGGCCAAATTCTGGTGTTAGGTCATCAGTGCACTTACACAGAGAAACAGCAAAGCCAGTCTCATGGTCTTGGAGACTGAACTGTCCAAATGACAAGCAGCAACTTAATCAAGAGTTTTCTGCTTATCCCGTTTGTTATATTGAAACTATTGTTCATATTTGCAGACTTCCCATTTAAATTGCTGAATTAAATTGTTTGGCATTATGGGCTACAATACTGTAAACTTCGGCCTGATTTTTTTCTGCCTCATAAATGAATGGTATTTCAGATATTCATTCTCAGGAAATAGTTCTGCTATAAATAAAATTGCAAAGCTGAGCAAGAAAAGGAGTTGAGATTCTAAAGCCTGTGTTTGATCTAACCTTATTAATTGTATTTTGGAAAGCAGCAGTTACCTCTGAGTGTCCTACCAACATCTCCTCTTCCCAGGCTCTATCTAGTTACTACACCTGTGCTGTTGCCTGTCTTTCTGAAGCAGGAACACATGAACATTTATCTGAACCACCCCAGCAGTTCCTCATAGTTGTGGGAATGTGGTGGTGAATCAAACAGCAGATTTTCGTTGGCATGTCCACATTGGAGAATGAGTTGAATGATTTGGCCCTAAGACAGAAAGTAATAAATGCTAGGAGTGGTTTTATTTGCTTTTGCACATGTGATGCAATCTGAAAGCCTCCTTTGCCTTGCAACATCGGGGTTGATTTATAAGAGGGGAAGGAACAGTCAGTTTAGGCCTATCGTCATAGAAAATCTGGTCACCCAGAATTTCAAGCGTTTGTTGTTTCTTTGTGAGCAGCTCCTGTCACTTCAAAGGGTCCATTAGTTGTTGGTTTGCAGATGGTGATAAGAACTTTAAAGAAGTTCTGCTGAATTGTAATTTTACTTCCTGCTGACAGATACCACCAGAGTGAGAACAATCCAGAGCAAAGTGGGTGCTATCGTCATTGTGTTGATGAGAACATTGAAAGGAGAAACCACTATTTGGATCTTGCAGGAATAGAAAACTACACATCAAAGTTTGGGCCAGGTAATTTGTGTTGTAACCTCATAATCTTTTCTTTCTTCAGTTGCATGTTCCATGTCAGGAACAGTGAATTGAAGCTGTGGGATTTGCCTGTGACTCAGGAATAGGACTGTGAATACTGCAATAAAATAATTACTAATAAGATAAAATTATGAAGGTGGTATCACAACAGTGGCTGCTTTGATGTACCGGTTTGTGTAGCTAAACTTGGAGCTGAGACTAGGAGAACAATCTTTACATCTAAATTATTAAGTTTAGTCTACAGGTGAGGCAAGGATTGGCTTTTGGATGTTGGAGCTTTTCCCCAAGATGAGACCAGCACATATTTTATACTTACTACTGACCCAAAAATAGGAGAATGTGTGTTCATGCCAGGAATTTTGGCTCTAGTCCCCAAATCTAAGAGATTTGGATTTCCTTCATTTCCCTGCCCTCTGCCAGGGTTTTACTATTCCCCTCACATTTAATTTGATAACCAAGCATTGGTAACATAAAGATTTTTATACACTTACACACACACACACATATGTTCAGTGTTCTCTAGATAGGTATTCATATTTGTGTATTATTTACTGGCCAGAATTATTAAATGTAATTAAACTAGGCAGCTATAATTGCATTCACTTCCTTAGGAAAAATTTGTTCTGCCGATAATGCTATCCCTGCCAACTGCATGCTACTAATTAAAACTTTGAAATACTAGATGACTAACTCAGCTTGTTATTTCCTAGGATCTCCTCCAGCAGCTCAAAAACATGACCCACCAGGCAGAATTGTGAATCAAACTAGATCCCGTTCTCATGAGCCTGAGACCTTCCATGCTCACCATAGGAAATCTCAAGTGGTGGATCCAAACCACATCAATCTGGCTGAAAGTTCGTACGCCAAGATTGCAGAAATCCAGCAGAGGCTCCGGAACCAAGACTCAAACAAGCACTTTGTGAGGTCTCCCAAAGCCCAGGGCAAAAATGTCGCCCCTGTGCATCCTGGAAGGGCAGTTAGAAATAAACCTTTCCAAGGGGTGCCCTTGCCCATGGCTTCCCCAAGTGCGCGGGTGGGGCAGAACCTCCCGTACCTTCCCTTGCAATCCCAGCAGATCCACAAGAAGCACAAGCAGAGGGCAAAGGAGAATCACCAAATGTGCAAAACCTTCCAGTCTCCAGGGACAGTTGTGGAAAAGGAACATGTGAGAGACCTGCCCACAGTCATTTTATATGAAGGCCAAGTGGGACAGATGATACAAAGACACGAGCACCACCACCATCACGAGCACCACCACCACTACCACCACTTCTACCAGACATAGAAGAGATCCCACCAACATCCTCCAGGAATCATCCCAAATGAAGGAAATGCGTTCTTGTGACACCAGAACTATGACTGATAGTATCATTACTCCATTAATATTCAGCTAGCTTATATTTTAGAGGTTATATGGAACTCTTGAATCTCACCGTATTTATAAGTTGTGGAACCGCATAGCTTACTCAAACACCTTGTGGATTTTTTTATTTTTTTTTAAGTGGCTTGTAGAACAGCAAACAGCCATGGCTTTTTGAGCTGTGATTTAATGCAGGTCGTCAAGGCACTTCTGTACAAGTACTGCTTCCATTGTACTCGGGAAGATTCTTCAAACACTCTTGCAGACATCTCGCTTTCCACTCTGCTGTACGTCGGCTGATCGCACACAAGCCTTTCATCAGGGGAGCAATGTTCGAAGGGTTGGACTCCAGAGATACTCAGATAATGGAAAATACAAACAGCTGCTACCTCTAGTATTATTCAGATTTTATTTTCTTTTTATTGATTGTAATGTGCTACAGGGAGGAGTTTTAATATACTGTGTTCATGTAGCCTGTTTGTGTTCGCATCCTTTCAAATCAACTAAATTGCAAGGAAATATTAGCTAAACTTGTCAACAGGGCTACATTTGTATGACTTACACTTTATTTTCTTGGAGATTCTTCATTGACACAAGTACAGTCTGTTATATACTGGGTAATATTTAAATATACTTCTTTTATTTTTGGTTTTTCTCTTGCTTATTCTCCACTCTGTTTGGGGTACCATTTGAAAGGAGGAGGATGTGAAATGGGGTTTTCCAAAGCATCACTAGACTTTAGTGCTTCGGCCATAAGTATCATTCATGGGGGTTTGAGAAGGAGAGGGGTTGATTGGGGGGGGTGGTTTTGTTTAAATCCACAGTTCTTTGTTTTGAGAAAGAATTGAGGAAAATATACTTTCTCACTTTAAATGTTGGCAAATATATATAAAATATAAATATAAATATATATATATAAATATGCACACTCTCAGGTACATTTGTTGTGTTTTAGAAATCTGTGGTTTGAATATTAACATTATATTTGTTTTTTTCCACAACAGTGACTTTTTAGAAACATATGCCATGGCATTTTCTTGGTGCCTCTAATCTGAATTTCCCAAGCACCTATCAATTCGTGCTTCTCCCGTTTCAGAGACATGTATAAAAAATTTCATTCACAATCTTTCTGGATTCTTCTACGTTTTCCATATCAAAGGGCTTCCATTCCATGAAGGAGAATCAGACCACACTCACAAGACCTTAATGGCTGCTGAGAAATTTGAAGGTCAAAAGAAAATTGGAAAAGTGGAAGGAAAAAAAAAAGGGGGTCAGTACAGTGAAGTTCTGCTTTCTGTGGAGCTCAGATTTAAAATAGATTCAGTTGGGTTTTGTACAGATCACCATTTTGCAGGTAGAAAGTGACTGGAAAACACCTACATTTCTTTAGGAACATTAAATTAGAGAACTCCTACATAAAGACATAATTGTTCTATAAATGTATTTGCTTTTGGTTTTAATTATTTTTAATGTTGTGGTATTTTGTCAATAGTATATATTGTAAAATGTAACTATCCGACATTGTTATAAGCCCTTTATGATTAGGGTATTTTTTGTTTTCTGAATAGAGTTTTGATCAGTCCAAAATGAGGTATTTCCTTCCTGCTGACCAGTTTTAGAGGGAGGTTGTCCTTTCTAAGAGCACAGAGACATCACCTTGTAAAGAACAGTGGGAAGCCTTGCCTTCGTGTGGAATTGGAATAGAATCACTGCTTCATGGTAATTAGGTCCATCTCTTGTCTCCCTGGATCAGCAGATGTTTAGACTTATTGTCCCCTTTTAAAAATCTGGTTTATTTTATTTTACTTTTTTTAGCTGTCAACAGTGTGTTCTGTAAAATCTAACAAAATGTTTTTAAAATGTGTTTGATCTGTGTGACAACTATACTGTTCTGTTTATTTTAAAATTCCTAAAGTCCAAAAATATTTATATGCAGAATTTTCTGTGTTGAAAATATGAAAAGGCCACGAATTTGGTTAGTTACCACTGAGTTGTTCTAGTCTAAGCCTTTTTTGCTGCTTGTGTATCATTCTTTTTCAATGTATATATAATTATGGACTGCAAAAAAAAAAAAAGGCATTTATATGTCTAGTAGAAGGAATAAGCTTATTTATATTATAGTGTTAAAAAGTCTGATGTATTCAAGTGACTTACATTATACCGCATGCAAACACACCGTGTACATTCCAACTAAGAAGGGATGCCATGCTATTTGTTTGGAAGAAGTAATTAAAGCTGGTCTCTTTCCAGAAGAGCATATACCAGAAAGACTGAGAGGTGGAAATTGTTCATTGTCAAATTTTTTTTTTATGCAAATTGTTGCTGAAAACCAGAAAATATTCTGGAAAACTCGAGTGATTTCAGAATTGTGGGGTTTTCTAAGAAAGGGCAGCAGAGGGGTACAACTGCTCCTTCACCCAAAGATATTTTGCTGCAAAAGAAAATTACACCACTACCAAAATCCCATCTGCCTGAGGAGTGTGCAGTACTGGCTGTGCCAAGTGAGCTCTGACATGGAACACCACTGACCATTTGTTACAGCATTGGTTTGTTTTGGTTTATTATATTTGGACATTCAAAAGACAAATTCTGCCTTGCTCAGACTCTGTGAAACACAAATATATTATAATAACATGGCATCCCCTTACCAAAACTTTACACCAGCCATGTATGAATATACAGTATCTAAATACTGTGTTGCAGTTGTGTTATGTGCATTATAAGTGTGAATAACATGTAGCACAGTTTCTTTTCACAGAACCTTAAATTTCCGTATCTTTTAAATATGTTTGCTTTTCAGTATTTTGTATAGTAAATATAGATGGTTTTGACTAAATGCTTTATTTATTTAACAGCAAAAACTGTGCCAAGAGAACCCCCTGTTAATTAAAGTTTTACTAGTTCAGAAAGTATATTTCTTTCTTCTTGTTGTGGATTTCAGGGGCCTGTTGCAATTGCTGTCAGTGCTTGCAGATCCCACTGATGAAAGAGCTTACATTAACATTTTTGGGAACAGGATCAGGAAATTACGTATAGACTGGGTATGCTTTGGTATAATATTTAAAATATCAAGTTTCAAAGTCAAATTTCTTGTCCCCTGCTGTTGGACCTGTGTTGAGTAACTGATATTTCATCTTGCTATTAATTCTGAAAACTTTTCCTTAAAAAAAAACAAATATTGTTTTAAGTTGTTCAAAACCATAGCTGAATCAAAATTTGAAAGACTTTAATTTCTGGTTAAACAAAACATTATTTTCCAAAAAAAAAAAAAAAAATCAGAGTTGAATTTATTGTTAATATTGAAAAGTAAAATGGAATGGCATTAAGTAATTTCAGATGAAAACTCCAGACTTTTCAACTTTCTTCTTCTTGTTTTTACACAAGGCAGTACAGCAAAATGAAGTCAATCCTGAAGTTTGCACTATTTGCTGAAAAAATTCAATTGAAAAATATTTCTTATCTCTACCAGCTGCAGTTGAGGGGAGGACAATGTTTTGAAAAGAAGGATTGCTAAGCTCTTCTCACAGCTTCATGACCACAATACAAATTTACCTAAGATAAGGCTGTGAAGTGAAATTTCTGTCCCAGTGAAATCTCTGGCAAGGCTGCCAGGTTCCCACTGGCTTCAGGGTGCCTGTAATTTCATTCTAGGAAGGTGGGTTGGAAGTCTACATAATGTAACTTCAGTATTTATTTTTTCTACAACTTACTGCTTCTGGGTTTGCTAATAGTAAAGGAAGATTTTCTGAAAGAGATCAAGCTGGTAAATTAAGTAAGATTAGCAGCAAATAGTCTTTACTCTGATGTCATTGGAGGACGTCAAGGCACTTCCAAATTCTTTGAAGCAGCCACATGTCATTTAGTCATTTTTAGAAATGGACACCCAGTTCTGCCCTTGGATAATGAGGTACAGATTCTCCTGGCATATTGGCAGACCAGCCGCAAATATATGACCAAATATATGACCTTTGTTATGGTCTTTCTACTCTAGTCATTGTGAGCACAGAACAACCGTGTTTAGCTGGGAAAGTACTTTAAAGGTGTGTGTGTGTGTTGTGTGTATATACATATATGTGTGTGTGTGTGTGTGTGAATGTGTCCTCTGGCAGAGTTACCGAGTGGAACAAAATGTTTTCTGACAGAGGTGATTTTTTGTAAAGGGATGAGCACTGGGTGTGCTCCACAGTGCATAAGTTGCCACATAAACACAGAGCTCTGATGAATGCATACTGTTCTCCATATGTCATCGTGTACCTCAATTATTGAATGACAGATTTCATTTGTATTCCAATTAACAGGAAAGTTGGGCCCCTTTGGGCCTAGATTATACTTGAGAAAAATTCATCATGCTAGAAAATTTGCAAAAACATTCACCATAATTTTTGCCTGGAGTACAGGCAAGAATGTTCATGTTTGGAAACATGTCAGCTAATCAAGTCTCACCTTTAATTAACTTGATGCAATTCATCAAGATCTGAAAATACATTTTCAAACATGACTTATTCATGGCTTTGCTGGGAACCAAGTCTTATTCAGCATCCTATTAATTGTCAGACTCCTTTGGTTTTCTTTTTTTTTTTTTTAGTATACCAGCAGAAACATGTTTGAAAATCCTTGAACTAAAAATTGAACTTAATGTGTTTTCTAAATAGCTTCTGGAAGAAGATTTCTTTCCTAATGCACTTATCAGCTAAACCAGCCTCTATTTATGACATAATAATGTATTTTGTTGCATATTTGAACAGATGTTGAGTTGATTTTATTTGGAAGATTCTGTTTTGGAATTTTATTTTTGTTGTTCTGAGCACATTTAAAATGTGCTTAAAATGGTCTAAAAGGAACAGATAGAGGAAAACAAATTATATTGAAATTATTCAAATACATTGAAATGTATCTTATTTGAAGCTTGGATTTTAGTTATTAAATAATGAGGTTTTCAATGATGCTTTAATTTACCTTTGTATTTCTATATATTTCTGGATAATTCAATCCCAAATGAGCTAAAATGATAGGAGTCACACACATGAAGTCTTCTAATGTCTTTGATTAACACTAGCAGGATTTAAGGAGTATTGGGGCAGATTACTGTGAGGGTCAGAGCTGTGAAGAAAGACTGGCAAGAGAAGGATGGAAAGATTTGAGGAGTGTAGGGATAGCAAAGAACTCCAACAGAGGCGCTGCGCAAGACACACCAGAGGCAGGAAAAGGCTGTTTGGAGAAGTTTTTATTCATATACTTTTATTAATCTCTTATGGTATAGTTTTTGCTCATAAAACAGCAACAGTAGTTTGTAGAATGCTTTTCACTGGGAAAACTTGAAAGACTTTCTCTAAGAGGTGAATCTTCAGCGTGCAGGGGGAGGCACAAGGCAGGAAAGTTGCAGATAATCTCTGGGGCTATGGCAGAATGAGGAAGGATCCCCATTTTCCTGAGTCCCTGTCCAAGATGAGGGTTTTTGGAAGCAGAGGTGTTTCTAGAGGTGCTTTGAACCCATTTTGAATAGTGACATTTGTTCTTTATCTCTTTGATTACAAACACACAATAATTGGTCAAATGTTACCCAAAGTTTCAGTATCTGTCCTGATTTTTCTAAACAGTAAGCCTGTGAAATCTACTGACACAAAGGATAATCTTTACACCAAAAGGAATGACAGACTGGGCCCCTTGGTTGTCTCATCAGGCTGGTGTTCTGGGGCCTAAGAGTCAAAAGTTCCAGAAGTTTTTTAAGCATGTTGAAGACATGATGTTAAGGGGCTTCATAAATTTGGCCATGGACAGACATTAACAATAGCAGGCATACTGATAATGATGTGCATTGTGCTTTCTGGTTTTTAGGATATGTCTGTGAGGGGGTGTGTGTCTTCCTTTGGGTGCCTAGAGACAAAGCTGCCTCTAATAACTCCAAGCTAAGGGATGTATGTACTCCTTTGGTGTTGTATCTTGTGGATGAAGAGTCGGGGTTCAGATCCTTCTGGTGCTGAGTGCTTACTCTTGCATTTACTCCTTCCCATTCTGTTCTATTCACAAAGCATAGCATGCTGAGGCTTTGTGAATTTTCTAATGAAACACCTAACAAACTGGGCCAAATTTGTTATCAGCTTCATAAATGGAAGCAGAAGAGCCCCATGCTTGTCTTGGAATTTGGACCTTACAAGTTCGGTTTGCTATGATTTCATCATTTTTTCGTGTACTATTTCAGATATTTGATAAGCTCTTTTTATGGTTTACAAGTTTAAAATGACAAATAAAACTTTGTAGATTAAAACATCGGTTTGGAGGTTGTATTTTGTCTGCTCTCTGATGATCTGTGAATAGCCTTTTTTCTGTGGGCTTCAGCTTAAACCTACAGAGTGACTTTGGAGTGGGTGTTTATAGTTCTTTGCTTGCTTGTTCGCAGGGTAAGGCTGTTGATAGATGAATAAAGTGCCACTTGAGGTTGTTAACAACCATGACTGGTAATGCTAGTTGGACTAAGATAAACAGTGAAATGCAGCAGCAATTAGCGTTAAGGTCTCACTTGGCCAGCACTGATTTTCAAAGCCACAGATACGGTGTTGTATAGATACCATGGCTAGAGGTGCTGGAGCCGTTCTCATCCATGGCTGGGGGGGCTGGAGCTGTTCTCATCCATGTTTGGGAGGTCTGGAGCTGTTTTCATGTCATGTTTAGGGGGTCTGGAGCTGTTCTCATCCCATTTTTGGAGGTCTGGAGCTGTTCTCATCCCTGCTCTGGGTGCTGGGGGGCTCTGTATGGTGTATGGTGCACACAGCATCTCTGCATACTCAACGTGCCAGCAGGAAGCAGGAGTACAAAAACTGTAATGTTTCAGTCCAAAGCAATTAACCCTCTCACCCTGTGAGGAGTGGAGGGGAGGAAAAGCTCAATTAAAGAGACTTGGAGTTTCCATTAAGTGCAGAAGTATGAAGGGAAGCAATAAGGCAGCGCTGTGGGCCTCACATTCCTCCAGTCTCTTTACAGTCTTTTGAGGGAATATTTTTTACTTGATGTCTGTAATCACAATTTGCTGTTTGAGCGTTTCATCTGCCAGGGCCACACCCTCAATGGCTCTGAGCATGTGACTTCCATAGGTTTCACTGGAAATCTTGTGCAGCTTCCCTGGATCAACA